>MU204310.1:2067784-2080537 GCA_017309775.1 Paedocypris sp. Pulau Singkep
GGGAGAGAAAGCAAGCCAAATACGAAGAAAAGAGAGATAGAGAGACAGAGCGAAAGAAACAAAGAAAAAGACAGAGAAAGAAATAAAGAGAGAAGGAGAGAAAAAGGGAGGGAGAGATATGCACACACAGTAGTGAGAGACAGTACGAGAGAGAGAGAGAGAGAGATAGAGAGAGAGAGAGAGAAAGAGAGAGAGAGAGCGAGAGAGAGAGAGAGAGAGAGAGAGAGCGAGAGAGAGAGCGTGTACAGACAGCTCTATATTGGCAGCTCCAAGACATTGGCATATACTATACATCCAAATGGTTGCTAAGGGAATTGCGGCTCCTGTAAAATCGGAAACGTTCACAGATTGGTGAAGAGGCCTGAGCCCCAGAAGGGGAAAACAGTATTTACAGCAGAAAAAATGGGCTCCAGCCAGACCTACTAATTGCAGTTCATTATCTCATATTGATTTAATTAGCTTCTGCACACTGCTCCAAATTGCTGCTGTAGTCCCACGTGTGTGAAGGCCCGAGGTGTGTGAGTGTGTGTCTGCGGAGTTCACTCGGTGATATGACTCCTACATCCGTACACACACAATTACAGTTATTACTACTTTACTGCTAAACTGTACTTTGTGTTTGGGAGAATTTAGAAAGGAGTCGGCGTGATGACGTCATGGACGGGCAGCTTGTGATTTATATTGTTTAATGGTATTATGTGATGTTTACGACTGTTTTGCTCGCTCTCTTTGGTACAGTTTACTTGTCATGTGAAATAATTCACATTTTACCTACGGTGATCGTCTTTGTGGAGGTCAATGAAATAGAGGTTTAAGCTTATTTCTTTTTTACCTTCACGTTCTGTTATCGCTTTCCTTTTAACAGTTAGATAGAAGATTCCTATTTCAGATTTCGTTCAGATGTTCAGGAATATTTATATATTTCGAAATTAAGATTTTGATGTGGTTATAATGAGTGTTGTTAATTCAGTTTGGCTTAACTTCTCTGGTTAAAGGTGAGAGAATAGGATGCCAATCTAATGCTTATAAATAATTCATTTTACACGCACCTTCGGAGAAAGTACCACTTTTACAAGCACCCACTTAGTGAATTGAAACCTCTTCGTTTTTGATAGATCACTTTTGTAAGGCTAGAAAAAGTCTTTAAGTAGTTTTTCCTCAATGTTTTTGTGTATCTACATATGTACGTGTTAAACTGCTGTCAGTATGTTACCTGGATATGTATGTAAATCTAGTTATCGTTCTATAATTATTTCTTTATTCATTCAAAAATAAAAAAAAAACAATCACATTCAGCTGTCATTTGTTGCCATGCAAATAAAAAGCAGGCCATTAACGGAGAGCTCCGCCTCTTTTCTTCTACAGGCCTTTTTAATGTTTTTTTTTTTAGATGTCATTTTATTTTTCAGCATTTTTACTGTACAGTCAGAGGTAGAAACTCCAGTAGGATTCCATGAAGCACATAGAAGATCATTTGTACAACTTTCGATTGTAGGAACTTTGGTGAGGTGGTTGTAGATATTTGAATGTGTGTGAGGTTTATTTGAGGACATTTGCATTTTGTGAATCTCAAAGTTGTTGTACAACAGTGATCTGGGTAGTGTAAAGTCAAAGTTGGCAGTGCTACAGTGATGCAGTAATGAATTATTTACTTTCATTATTTACTTTCATATTGAATTATTAATCCATTATATGGATTATTTTATTGATTGGTTTTTGAGAGACAGGTTGATTCAGATGGAGCACTACTGAAGGCAGAGCTGTGAGACACTTGAGCCGAACAAAGAATATTACGGAACTAAGTCTTTGGAAGAACGTGGCGAAGTCAGCAATCCACCTTCTATCACCAGGCAATCCACATTTGTGTTAGTTAGCTGTTAGCTTTTAGCTTTTGATGATTTGTGAGCAAGTCCAAATAACTCGAGGGGCCAAATGGGATAAGCACACTGAAACTAAAAGTCTTTTTAACATAAACATGTATAAAATCAGACAGGTATGATATTTCAGAAGGAATAAATAAACTTTGAAAAAAACGTACGGTATGTTATGCTCCATCACCGGCCATAATTATACAAGTGAGAAACATGAACATGCTGCAAAAGATTCATGAACATCAGAAAAATAAATGTGCTTTTAAATAAATGTCACAAAATGCAGATACTTTGCTGCAGACAAAGCGATGCATTCTGGGATCTGTAGTCTGTGTATGATTAATTCTTCATATCACCTTCATTTTTTTACATTTTACATTTCTATTTTGTGTGGTTTTTTTTCTTATGTTGCACCAAACGAAGTAGTGTTCCCAATTTCGTTGTAACCTTGTGTCGCAATGACAATAAAGGCATTCTATTCTATTCTATTCTATTCATATTTAAAGCAATAGCCGCTCCATATTGAAGGATCCACCTGGGCTTTGAGTTTGAGTTTGTTTCCCCAGTTATCCATTTTTCTTAACAGTGAATGCACATAAACATTAAAACTCATGGAGTCAATTAGCAAAGCCACAAGATTTTCCAGTAACCCTGCAGATTTCCATAAGCAAAACAAAATCACCGCTTTTCACATTCCCGCCAAAGAATCATCCAGATCGGATCCTTTTCCTTCAGTTTTCTTCCTGGCTCTAACAAGCCGGCTCCTGGGAGTGGAGAGGTGAGGAGTGCACACGCACTGCCTTGTATTTGCCAGTATGTGGATTATTTACCTGTACATCTGTCAAGCGGCCTGGGTAAATGGCTGAACACAGTCTCATCCATATTTCAGAGCCCGTGGCAGAAGTAACGGTCAGGGCTTCTCTATGGTTGGCAGCCTGAACTCATGAAATATTGAAGGGATAAAGCTCGGGTTAGATCATTCAGAGACCGGGCCTGTTAAGCAATGACTTTAGTGTGGGCGGGATGTTTACCACTTGTTTACCCTTGAGAAAACGGGAAAGATGGCACTTGCTGTTTGAAAGACGAACCTCCTTGGCCGTTTCAGAGCCGCCTTGCAAACTCTTCCAACCTTGTAGGTAAGTGACAGTCCTGGTAAACACTTGGTAATCAAAGGATGTTGAACTTTGGTGCGCAATCACAGCAGAAAGCCATTAGAGCTGGTAGATATCTTCATCAGCCTCGACTGATTGCGGTGATTGCGCTCGGCGAGTTTCCGCCACACGCTGTTAGTCAACACGATGCGTGTTAGCGCCGCTGAACTGGGAGTTAGCATGTGTCTGTCGGAGGCCGTGGTGATTAACACGTCAAAGGATTGTGAAGCACGACTGTTTGAAAATCGCCATTTCTTTGTTCACCAACTGGTAAAAAAAATGAGACGCGCGTTTGTCTGTTATGATGCTGTGTGTTGCTATTTTGAACTTGAGCATGTTAGCCGGTTGTTCCAAAATGTCTCCAAACCTTGGTATATACGTATGTATTGTCTGGGCTCTCTGCTGTGATTTTGATTTTTGGCAGCTTTGAAAACTTGTCGAATGTGTCTTTAATAAAACTTTTATTTGCCTTTTGATTTACCAACATGAGTGTACTGTGCATAGTTTTATACATTATATATGTATGTATGTATAAATATATATACATATATATATACACTCACCGGCAACTTTATTAGGTACACCTGTCCAACACTCGTTAACACTTAATTTCTAATCAGCCAATCACATGGTGGCAACTCAGTGCATTTAGGCATGTAGACATGGTCAAGACAATCTCCTGCAGTTCAAACCGAGCATCAGTATGGGGAAGAAAGGTGATCTGAGTGACTTTGAACATGGCATTTTCACACACAACCATCTCTAGGGTTTACAGAAAATGGTCCAAAAAAGACAAAAATACCCAGTGGGCGTATGCCTTGTTGATGCCAGAGGTCAGAGGAGAATGGCCAGACTGGTTCGAGATGATAGAAAGGCAACAGTGACTCAAATAACCACCGTTAGACAGAAGAGCATCTCTGAACACATAGAACGTCGAACTTTGAGGCAGATGGGCTACAGCAGCAGAAGCCCATGCCGGGCACCGCTCCTTTCAGCTAAGAACAGGAAACTGAGGCTTCAAATTGCACAAGCTCATCGAAATTGGACAATAGAAGTTTGGAAAAACGTTGCCTGGTCTGATGAGTCTCGATTTCTGCTGCGGTATTTGGATGGTAGGGTCTGAATTTGGCGTCAACAACTTGAAAGCATGGATCCATCCTGCCTTGTATCAACGGTTCAGGCTGCTGGTGGTGGTGTAATGGTGTAATGGATATTTTCTTGACACTCTTTGGGCCTCTTGGTACCAATTGAGCATTGTTGCAACGCTATTGTTACGATCCGGGACGGATTAGGATTGACGAGATGAAGAGCCAGGGATCGTTGTGACATCAAACAGACATTTAATGAAAAAAAAACTGGACGAAAACGTACAGAAGACAGCAGTACAGACGAAGTGCAAGGTTAATGACATGGCTCGAGTGAAGACTTAAAATAACAAGACAGATGATGAACAGGTGAAACTGATAACAGATGACGATGATACACCAGACGTGAACAGAAACACGGGATCATGGGACATGTAGTTCATGAACGTAACAGCTACAGCCTACATTTGCTTTTGAGAATTGTTACTGACCATGTCCATCCCTTATTGACCACAATGTATCCAACTTCTGATAGCTACTTTCAGCAGGATAATGCACTAGTCATACAGCTAGAATCATCTCAGACTGGTTTCCTGAAAATGAAATTTATTTATCATTTATACATATATATTATATATATATATATATATATATATATATATATATATATATATATATATTTATTTTTTTTTTTAAACAAACAGTAGGTTAATAATAATGAGTGATGCAATTTTTTAATACAATTTTTGAACTAAGGTTAAACTATAGATTTACACTAGAAAAATAAACAAAGTAGCACGAATGAAATTACACACGTTTTTATTGTAATTATATGGTAATTACACACAGATATTTTTTTTTTGGGATAATTTGTATAATGTGTCAAATGTTGTACATTTTTCAGAGTTCGTCAGAGTTTGATAAGATTATGTGTATTTATGAAAAAAGACACAGACGAGCGTCACAATCTGACAATGAAACGTGCCAAATTTCAAGTTCCAAACACGCATGCAAACAAAATGCTTTAGACTATGGACATAGCTTTTCAAACTATGGACTAGATAGAATGGCAAAAGACTAGAATATGCACATTGACAGGACACATTTACTATCACATTTGATCTTTTGCACACGGTTCAGGTTTCCACTCTTCTGAGAGGTACACATCTGAGCATTTTCTTATCAGATTTACCATTTCTCATTTTTAGACTGATGAGGATAAAACGGGTAAATAATATTTCATGTGGCACTGCATTTACGGCAATATTTTAAAATAGTCTCGAAAGGGAGAAGACAAAATATGCTGGGAGCCGTCATTGCTCTGCAAATGAGAAACAAATAGGTTTATATGGAATAGCAGACATTTGAACTCATGCAGACATTTGTGAGCTCATTTAAGACATCTCATAATGCCTCCTCTGTCTCCTTTTTCAGTCGCACTTCTTTTTCAAACAAATTCGACAAACTCACTCACTTTCATTTTATTTTTCAAGGTCTTTTAGTTATAAAGCAGCAGTGAAGATACAAGTTGCTTGCAAATGCACTCCTTGTCACAAAGTGGTTCGACTTGCTACACAGAAATCTCATTCTTAACAACTTTCTTACAACATTATTATTATTATAAATTTTTTTTTTATTTGGAATCTTTATTCAAGTCGTGTAGTTCTCTTATTCTATGCTTTCTCTTTGTCACACGTAGCTGCTTGGAAAAGCCAGTTTGTGCCAGTTTAAATATAAAGTAAAGTAATACAAAGTGTTAACATGCCTTTGAGATAAAAAACTGAAATATTTTTCCTCAAGGATTAAAGTTTTTGGAATGGATTGAACTGCAAATGCGGCAAATATCCAGAATCTTAGCACATTAGCAAATTGCATTCTAACATCTTAGCTAAGAATCATGTCAATGCCATAATCCGCTGTTGGGCCAGAAGCTCAGAAATGCTCAATTACTATGATCTGTTCATAATTTGCAATTGCGCTATAGCTGAATATAATGGTCATCACATCGCTGGAGACTACTGAAAATCATAGAACTAAAGCTTCTTGGCAATTTTAAATATGGTAAGTCACTGAAAAATAACTTTTTGGATTGGAGGAAACGGAGTTGGGGTGGTTCTGATTGACAATTTGGTATTTAATGACACAATTAAGTGAGTAAAAACAACAATCCGGACACTGAATATGAGGAACATGAGACGAGGTGAAGCAGGATTGAAGGCGATGATGTAGTAGACAAATGAAACGGGCGACGAAAATGAGGGGATCCAGGTGGCACGGATGATTCTGTGATTGACGAGGGGAATGAGTGACAGCTGGGAAGTGTGTTTGATGCAGGTGAGAGCAGTGTTACACAATATGGAACAGTCATCAAATATGAATATTGTAAATTTACCAATGTACTTGAGTAAATGGACTACTGTAGTGACTGTACATAATTCACTCTTAAATCTATGTGTGTTCGGTGTTACGTTGCCAAAGGTCGTTTCTGTTTGTTCTTCTTTCAACAATCGCGCGTTCGTGTCCTTTTATTGAATACTCTACACTACGTTGCTTAACTTAAGTATTTTTGGCTACTTTTTTATTAGTTCTGAGTATCAAAAACATGAGCAACTTTTACTTTCTACCAGACTACATTTGTGATTGAGTATCTGTTTACTTTGTTACATTTCAATGGACACTTAGGGTTACTTGGTACATTGTGATTGAATGAGACAAGTAGGCATCTTTTCCTTCCGCGGGTAATTTCTTGGGCAGATGAGGTCACATGATGCTATTTATGCGTCTAATCACGTGAGCATGAACTAGCTGTTGTACTTTCTGGCTCACTTGAGTTTGACTGAGAATGACTTTTGGATCTATTTGGTTCTACCATTTTTAATCAGTGAGGTGTTACATTTAATTTCTATACTAGGAAACAAAACCTCATAAATGAACAGTTTCTTGTTTTTCACATTTCATGGTGTTTTTTTTTTTTGTAATGTAATGTAATGTACTTTAATTGAGCCCTTTTACACGATAGACATTGTAACAAAGTGCTGTACAGTAAGATCGATTAAAAATTTTGTGATAAAACAGAAAGTTATATACAAAGCGGCAGGTAATAAAAGACGCATCAAAATCACACATAACATACAACTATTTGGAAAAACAGATAAAAAGCAATGTGGCAACTCAGACCGGGTCAAACGCCAATGAAAACAGGTGAGTTCTAAGAAGTGATTTAAAAGCTGGGAGGGATGAAGCCTGTCTGACGTACAAGGGCAAATTGTCTAAATTCACTTGTGTTCTCATGTCATTCTTGGAAATGGTGACTTGTAATGCGTAAAAGAGTAATAGTAATAGAGCCATAGTCATAGCCATCTTCTAGCATCGATGAACAATGGACCCATTTGTAAATGACTGTGTTTCTCCTAATTCCGCAGGGCGGCTTTGAGTTGCCACATAAAAAAAACTTATACTTGAACTGAAGTTTTACCGTCCAAAGCTCAAGTATGGTTGTCAGTTACTCTCTACACCACTGAAACGTACACGCAGCTGAGTCGTGTATCCAAAGCTGCATGTGAACTATATCACCAACATGGCATTTCCAACTTTCCCAGACGAGTAGTTCCACCTCCACTCTCGCTGAACACGGTCCAGGCTAATGACCTCTTTATCATTCAGCCTTCACAGCTCCAGTAAACTGATCTCACCGCACAGGGAGGCTTGTTAGACCCCTGAGGAGGGTCCCTAGTTTGCCCATTTCCCACTGCCCTAAGGGCCAGCAGGCTCCGCTCTCTCAGGTGGGGTATTCTCAGCTCGGCCCTCTGGGGTGCTCCAGGCCAGCAAACAACACATTTATAATGCAACCTGCAGCGGTGAATGGGGAATCAGGCCTCCTTTGCTCTGAAGAGTTGGGGAAGATGTTTGGCTAAATAAAGAAGAGTTGAAACTTTTTTTGGCTTGTTTCCATGGAGACTTGGTGTGCGGAGAGAATATGGAGAATCTTGCCCTGGGCAGTGTGGGAGAATGTCGGACATGCTGATGCAATAAATATCCCTGTCATTAAGATGTTTGTGTTCTGTTTGATTTTTCACATCACTCGCGCTTCTCCTCTCCGCGTTAGCCGTGTCAGACGCATGGCTTTCTAGCCAGTTTAATCTGCTAACGTATAAATATGTATTTAACAACTGGCATGCGTCTAATGCCGTGACTCTGATTGATTTCACGTATATCTTGCTTTCTTACAGAATACATAACCGTCACTAACTGAATAACATTATTTCTGAATGAAGGGTCACACGTTTCTACTCGGAGTTCTGCAATATTCAAAGAGCGTAGAGGAAATGGACTTGTCAAGCATCACAATTGCTTTAAAATACATTTAAATGTTTAATTCATGGGCAAAATGTATTTCGATGGTGTGCAGTATAGCTATAATCGCATGTGCAAATAGCAAACAAAGCAGCAGTGAAAAAAGTATTTTCATTTGTCGTCTTTTTCTTCACATTTTGATACTTGAAATTGAAAATTTGGTTAAAATTAGTTTTAGTTCTGTGTTCTCCGTAAGCGCTAGTTTAAGTAACCAATAGAATGTGTAGAACTACTTGTTTGCTTGTTTGTTTTTGGTTCATTATTTAATAGCATCATTTTTAACAAGTAGATCATGGCACAATTATAAACGCATTACAATTACACACATACAGTATGCAAACACACTGTCACAGTTTTGTTTGACTGAAAGTGTTGCTGCAGTGAATTATTTTTGCGCTAAAGTGGTATTTGAAACTGACCTTGGAACTCCTACAATAAAATTAATTCGACATTGCTTTGGTCTTCCATAACTTTGGTCTTGTTGAGGTTTCCATTGGAGGGCTTCTTAAAAATAAACTTGATGTGTCAAAGTGACTGACTGGAAAGAGAACTATTCAGATTACAACTGTAGCAACCGTAATAATACATTACCAGAATAATTGTGCGTAAACTATCAATGTGTATCGTAATCGAAGCAGATTTGAGTTTTATTGTTGCGCAGCACTTTTGATTTCAGCTTGTTTTTGAATCTTTTCAAGATTTTGCAGATTTGTCATTGCATTGTGACAGGTACAAGAACTTAGAGTGTACAACCACACTTAAATATCGTCATACCTTGCGCAATACCTTATACTATATATATATATATATATATATATATATATATATATATATATATTATATATATATATATATATATATATATATATATATATATATATATATATATACACAGTATATATATGTACATGAATGGATACTTGGACCAGTTCCTACATAAATACCTCATTAAGAATTACGTAAGGTTGCAATGACTTTGGGAAATAAAGCTGGAGGAGAGGAGCAAACACTATGCAGACTATTCCGAAGCAGTTAAGGACACCCTTGGAATATGTTTGGAATTTAATTTCTCAGCATAGAGAGTGCTGAGGGGGGGCAAGGATGGGGTCGAAGAGATGAAAAGATGACAGTAGAGGAAAGAGATATGGACGGGTGGGGCACAGAAACAAAGGAGGAAAAAAAGAGCGGAGGGAGAATAATGAAAGAAAATGCAGTCCACTCCAGAGCCGAGAGAAATCTTTTATTCATGCTGCGGCCGAACACACAAGACATGACACGACAGACGACTGAAAGAGAAAACAAAATGAGGGATGAATGAATAACACTATGGGATCCAGCATAAAGTTTCGGAAAGTAAATTGCTTGCTTGTTATTGGAAGACAAACCCATAAAGTTTCTCTTGTTCATCTAGAGTCGTTAACTGTAATACAAAATCTCTATAGTGATATTTATGTATGATGTATTTAAACTATATCAAATTATTGTATATTTAGGGTTTATTTTTAATGCTTTTATCTTTTCAGTTGACTTACATTGCCATTCAGATAAAACCATCAGCTACAAACAAGGACCTAAAATAATCAAACACAAGACACACAAGGTTTGATCATCATTGTCATCTTCATGTCTCTTGTCTTTTAGTCATGTCATTAACATATGATTGTTTTGTTCTATTGTCTTTAAATTAAGTTTCATTAAAAAAAAAATAATAATTGTGTCATATGAAACTACTAAGACTCTATATTAATATTTAAAAAAAGCTGTTTTATGTTACCCGGATGTAGTGTCATGTATCTATATACATGACATAGAAAGATTGGAAAACTATTTATAGGTGTAAATGATTGAGAGTGTGAATGTGTGTATCTGTGGGTCCCACAGTGATTGGTTGAGTGTGAACGAATGGACAAAAGACTGATTAGTTTATTCTGTCTAGTCACATATAGATGTATTTGTTGACTGAACAGTTGATTATTTCACTGTTGAATTAAAATGGATGAAACTGCTTTAAAATTGCATAATTTAAAAGATTACATTTAAAATTTTTTTTTTTTTTTTTTTTTTTTTTTTCAAAAACAAGATTTATTTTACAGCTAGAAACTGATTTGACAGATATAAAGAAGATGTAAAGATAACATTAAAAAGCTAATTCCATATATTATTTGTAATATGTTTGTTATTTATAACGTTTTTTGGCATTTTTGTGTAAGCAGCAGGATTTGAACATCCTATTGGGTTTTTGATTGTATATTTAGCAGTGGTTTGCTTACCTATGTTACATTTGCTGTACATTTTTTTTTGCTCTTTCATAAACACACATTGACATAATACCGTTTGTGTTCAAGATTCTTTATATTGGTCAACAAAATACTTTTTTGAAACATGTTCAATTATTACGTAGTGCACATTATCTCCTTAAACTATTTAATCTCTTATTGGATGAACAAACAACCTGTTAAGAAGCATCCATGATGTCACAAACCTTGTAGCAGTATGTAGGGGATCAATCATGTAGTAAATAACACGTAGCCAATAACTCATCATATCGGCCTTATTGGATTTACGTATATCAGACTCATTAGAACATTCCTTATAATTATTTGATCTGACTGGCTGCTGATTGATTGATGATGTTTGAAAGGCCTAAACTAACTTTATACATATATCAAAAGGTATTTTTATTTGAATGTAAGTTTATTATAAATTCTGAAGTGATGTAAAAGACTCCTTCACATAGTCAACATCACCATCCTCCTCTCTCTTTGCTCCGTGCGTATCCCTCCACGTTATTGAAGATGCTTTGAGCGTCACCATCCCCTCGGTTCACGGATGAGGACGCTGGAAACACCCGGGCAGACAAGAAAAATGACGCTAGGCACAACCTCATTTTCCGAAGGGCTGCAAGTCAGCCAGGAATGGCTATTATTCCATCGACTCTGTCGGTATTAAGTTATTTCCCTCTCTAAATACGAGAGCGTTCATGAATATCTATTGAGTTCCAGGTGCGGACGCTGAGGGCTTTTTTTTTTTTTTCCTACACCGCACTCCTCTCTAGCGAATGATTGGAACTCTATATTCCACCTCACTAACCTTTCTCTTCCGAGACTGAAGTGAAAGACAATGGTATTGGAAATTGGCTTATAAATCCTTTGTGGGGGGGAGAAATGGGGCCTGTTTGGAAAAAAAGCACCAGATTTCGTCTCCTTCATAAAAAGGAAAGACATCTCTGCAGTCTTATCTCTGGGATTTGATTACTGGCCAATCTGTGGTGGTTTAAGTCAGGAGCCTGGTGCCGGCCGGAGCTCGCGATGGGCATTTTAATGTCTTTCAAAAGGTGTAATCACGTCAGCCGGCCGGAGACTGGAGAAGATGCTGAGTGGAGCTACAAGCCGCTCATCTACACCCTCAATAATTTAGGTAAATAAGATCATAAATAAAAGGGCCCGTGAGAGCTGCTTTCAGTGAGGAGTTGCGAGGAAGAGCGTGTGCTGTCGAAGATTCACGTTTTTCATGTTAATTATTGAAATTATGCAGCCATTGGAAATTAGTGTAACAGTGCTATTAAATAAGTACGGTATACAGCAACATGAAAACTTGTAAAGTGTGTGAGAGTCCTGCTCCTGTGAATCTGTGTTTGGATAGATGGATAGTGATCAGACTGAGAGATTTGCCCCCTGTCACCCAGAAATGGAAAAGTAGTTCAAAAAATAAATTGATGATGTGTGCCAAATTCAGGATTTTTTTTATTATATTATCATAAAAAAAGAATCATCATACGGCACATGGAAATGTAGGTCTGTATTGAATAATTGCAATATTGACATTTAAAAACCTTAATTTAAAACCTCGGGGGATTATTTAAAACTGGCAGATAATTCACTTGTGTGGGTTTAGCGAGCACAAATACCCCTGTTACTCAAAAGCTAAACTGTAGCGAAGCATATTATTTTATTTAAGACATTCGGTTTATTAAGACATTCGGTTTGCTCTTTTTTGTGTGCAGAAGACTTCACATTTGAGTGGATCAGCTGCTCTGATTTTGAAGTGAGAGAATAAGTGAGAAAATTAGTGAGTAAAAGGATTGAGAGTGAGAAAATAAGTAAGTGAGCAAGAGAGAGTGAGTGAGTGAGTGAGTGAGGAAGTGAGTGAGTGAGTGAAGTACTGAATAGAGTGAAGGAGAGAGTGAGTAAAAGGCACTGAGAGTAAAAGAGTGTGTGTGTGTGTGTGTGTGTGTGTGTGTGTGTGTGAGAGAGAGAGAGAGAGAGAGAGAGAGAGAGAGAGAGAGAGAGAGAG
>MU204310.1:2080637-2105856 GCA_017309775.1 Paedocypris sp. Pulau Singkep
AGAGAGAGAGAGAGAAGAAGTGAGTGAATAAATGAGCCAGTAAGGGAGAGAAAGTGTATAAACTCAGTAAAGGAAGCATGAAATCTTTGGGCAGATAAACGCTTCTGCAATTGATCTGTCTGTTGGACTTTACATGCTTAGTTGGCTCTGCCCGCTGTTTTCAGTAGGCGATGAGACGGCGTCTGTCCTGTGATGCCACGTCTGCAGCTGGCAGGCTCATTCCACCAGCTCACTAAATAAATGAAATGAAGGAGAAGAATGATAATGAGAAGTGACAGATAGATGCAGTAAGATCTAATTGAGTAATTCACTGTTTAAGGTAATAGACTCTGCTGGAGTGTTTCTGCCTTTGGCCCGATGATGATAGAACTGACTCCACCCATTACAAACTCTGAGGGAAAAGTCACATTTTGTTTATCCACTTTTTTTCTTTTATCCACACTTTCTTTATCCTCGGAAAGTCACCTTTATTTTTTGTACACACACACACACACACACACACACACACACACACACACACACACACATATATATATATATATATATATATATATATATATATATATATGCATGTAATGTCTTCAGAAAGCAGCACTCATCTTAGCAATTATCTTCTTCAATAAATGTTGTTATGAACAAAAACGAGCTTGTCAAAAGATATATAAAGATACTAATTTGAATACACACGTTTTGATTAATATTATAACATATAATATAATACCGTATCAGTAAGAAATACATAAAAGACATACATTCTCATATATTTCTTTACATAATAATATAGTAAATAACAAAAGCAAATCAACTGCAATCTTTTTCTAAATGTTCACCTTGACATATATTGAACG
Organism: Paedocypris sp. Pulau Singkep; assembly: GCA_017309775.1. NCBI lineage: Eukaryota > Metazoa > Chordata > Actinopteri > Cypriniformes > Paedocypris > Paedocypris sp. Pulau Singkep. The sequence continues at coordinate 2,081,486 of MU204310.1, forward strand.
TGTGTTGCTGTATATAAAATACGTTTGATCATTTTTGAAGGGATTCTTAAACTGTGCATTACTTATTCATGCTAATAAAGTAATATTTTAAACCATTAGGATGGTTTGACACAAAACAGTGTGTGTGTGTATGTGTGTGTGTTTGTGTGTGTGTGTGTGTGTGCCTGTATCGCCATCTGTGATCACCAGCAGAAGGAACTGGTATTTGTATTTGGCCTTTGGTGGTATCACGCATCTCTTTGTGAAGATGCACACGAGATTCAATTACTTTTAGCGAATGCACCTGCTTGTCATCTGGAGCTTTTGGTCAAGCTGGACACAAATCAAGCTTCTGTGTGTGTGTGTGTGTGTGTGTGAGAGCGAGTAAGACAGAGAGAGAGAGAGAGAGAGAGAAAGGCTTTGGTGTTGGCTGCTCGGTGTTTACACTGTAGTTATGGTCCGAGTGACACAAACAGGATTGAAAAGCTCAATGGCTAAATTTTCACCATCTCCTCTCAGGTGGCACAGCATCATCCAGAAAAAAAGCATGTTTAATCATCTGTGATGTTCATATGCAGCTTGTTGCTCTTTATGGTTTGTGTGGCATCGCTTGGCTCGGGTGGGCATGTTCGGCTCGCTCCGAATATGACAGATTGTCTGTTTTGGCCCCTGGATGAGGCAGTCAGGTAGAAACAGAAGATGTTTTCCTGTTTCCATTCATTCCCATTCGTTCCCATTTACCCTCTACCTTCAGTCTTGTCAACACACACGTGTGTCGTTCAGGAGACAGAGTAATAAACGTTTTTACTCTAACAAATAACTTACATGCATTCATTAAAAAGTAATGTAAAGCACTTAAAGTCTTCATTTCTTAACACAACTTTTACTTCTAAAACTGTAAAACAGTTTTTAACAGTGTTAGAATGCAGTTAATGACAGTGTTTTATTTTGCTTTTTCTTGTATTTTATGTGATTGTTACTTTAATTCCAATTGAATTGGAGTGAATGTTCAAGAAAATGTTAATGAATATATGGAGCGTCCTTATCTTTATCTTTTTAATAAGCGGAGAGAGAAAAAAAACTTGCCAAATTATATTATACACTTTTACTGTCTTAGACACTGAAATTTGATCAGTCCATCAAAACCAAACCAGTTCATTTAAACATCAACCTATTTATTTTAGTGTAATATTTTGAATTATATAAGTTGTCATATGCCTATATATATAGCGAGAGAGAGAGAGAGAGAGAGAGAGAGAGAGAGAGAGAGAGAGAGAGGGAGAGTGAAAACAAATGTATTTTTAGAAACAATAATTATAATAATAGTGAGGAATACAATGAAATTATTCTAAATATGAAATTTTGTCACATTAAATATCACTATAATAATTATCAGAGAAAAATGGATTATTCTCACAAGGTAAAAGCTGTGAAGACGCTGTGCTCCTTTTGGTTTCATGAGCTGTTTACCACATATCAGATAGAGCAGCGATAATGAGTGAAAATGATTCAGATCAAAGCCCCACACACACGCTTTCCCTTTTTCACTGTTCGTCTTTTTACTCTTTCTCACCCCGTCTTCCATTCTGCTCTCCCCAGTCGTTGGCTTGCTGCTGTGTCTCATTTGAATAATTCAGCATAGCACTGGTATTCTCTAGGGCTCCATTGTCTCAGTGTGGCAGCTGAAAGAGAGGGAGTGAGAGAGAAAGAGAGAGAGGGAGAGTGAGAGAAAGAGGAAGGGCAAAAGTCACAGTGGAGAGGCTTCTTTGCCTGCTTGCCTGGCTGTGTAAATCAGTACTAATGAGCCAGTGAAATGGCAGATAGTTTGAGTCACACACACACACACACACACACACACACACACACATATCTTCCAGCAGCATCCCAGTCTAAAGTATTGACTGGCTGATACTTACCTGACCTTCTCCTCGTACCCCTACTCACATCTCTGTACTTTCAGCCTCGACAACTCGATTTGCCCCTCTCCCCTGACATGCCTCCTAATGCTTTTAAAGGACCAGGGTCTCGCACTGAAATCTAGTTTAGCAAGAGAAATTCAAGATGTAAAGTCAATAAATCAAAATCCCAATTTGAATAGAATTTTTTTTTTTTCAATTAAAAATGTTTTTTTTAGTTGAATTTTTATTTAACTTAAATTCAACCTCAAAACCACAAAATGGGGAGAAGATTACTTGGACCACAAATGTTCTGTCAATGTAATGATTTAATTTAGCTTTATCGTTTTTGTAAAGCTAGAGAGAAAAAAAAAAAACATGCATAGAAATTTTAGTGCCGTGTACAAATTACTAAATTTGAGGGTTATATATTCTATAGGGTATGTTCTAGTTATTTACATGCCCCCCCGAGCGCCGCACTGTGTGGCTGCCCACTGCTCCGAGTTCGTGTCTGATCGGATGGGTTAAATGCAGAGGAAAAATTTCCCCACTGAGGGACTAATAAAGGTTCAATTATTATTATTATTATTATTATTATTATTATTATTATTATTATTATTATTATTATTAACTTACCTATTGCACTACTGGACATTTGATTACATGCTCACTTGCACCATATTATTGCATATCCCAGACTGTAACTAATGTAATATATGTATAATTACACTATATATGTATAATAAGACTAATTCCTAGCTGTGTAACCACGGAACCTGGCAATAAACTTGATTCTAAACTATCTAAACTATACCGCATACTCTGTTAATTTCCCCACAGCTATTATCCACCTATCATATGTGTACATATATGTTCTACGTTTCATTTGTATCACTATTATGCACTTTTTTTTTACTGATATTGCTACTTCTGCCCTTCTGGTTAGACCAAACTGCATTTTGTTGTCTTGAGCTTGTACTTGCCAATGACAATAAAGTTGGATCGAATCAAATCTAATTTTTGTCCACATCTTGTTAGTTTATCAAACTATTTTTGATTTAAACTTTATCGGCTAGAATTCAGACGTTACATTTGGTGTTTGGACTGGAACACCCTGGCTGTCTTGGAATACCATCTTACCTTCAATTATTTTCCCTTGTTTATAACCTTTTCCCATTTACTGTATTTGAAATGATAAATACTAGTGTTTTGATTTGAATAAGAAAATCACAGAAAAACTATTTGCCAAACTCCTATGTATATAACTATGTTATATACTATATTGTTACTATATTATATTGTTAATAAATAAGCCATAAACCTTGATTCATATGAAAAGGAATGAATATATGATAACCAATTGGATCAAATATTTAGGCTTGTTCCTGGCTGATCACACGTCGATAGAGAATCAAGTCTAAAGTAATTTTCAGTTGAAGCAGCTTTTGGAACGAAGCTTTTCAGTTCTTCTGCACATCAGAAACATGATGCAACCATCGTGAAAGGAGTCCTTTTCTTCTCAGAACACTCCTTCTATATCAACCACTGCACTGATATTATTTTTGGCATTTATGCCCGAGTGATAAAGTTTGGTTATATATGTAAATGCTGTCATCTTGTGCAATAGGAACACAGAGAAGCTTTTAAAATTGATGAATATTTCAGAACAGAACTTTTGCAAAGATCTGATGCCTGACTGTCCGTCTACCTGTGTTTCAGAATCTGTCGGTCTCTCTGTTTGATTTCTGTACCTCTATCTGGTCAGTCAATGAGTCGGTTGGTCTGTCCGTCTGTCTGATTGCTGATTATTTAGTTCAAATTGAAAAATACATTTCTTTTAAGTAACTAGTGAAGTGTTGAGTCTCTGTATCCGGTGGAGTAATATGGTCTCCTCGTTTAAAAAAATCAGTTTTTTAATGTCAATTTTCTGTCAGTTTGCATCATTTATTTTACTTTTCTAAACTCTATTCTGGAACTCTTTAGAAACTAATCCAGACTGCAATTGTCCACATTAGCGCCATCTAGCTTCGGCAAAATAGCATCATTTCTTCTCAGCACGCTCTTAGATTATAACCGTTCGTATTCGTTTTTGGAAACAATTAGGCGTTGAAAAATATTTTGTTTAATGTTCAAATATATTTGCGTTTCCGTGCTTCAAATGTATTGTTTATACGGTTTATTTCACTCTCAGAATTTACTTTCTGCTGTCTGTCTCGTCATGAATTTTGCTTTACTTGAAATGTCTTATCAAAATCATTTATTGTTGCTATTAAATAGTCAAGCCTTTTCCCTTTGAAGCATTTATATATTTATAGATATGTGAAAGTGTGAAAATGTGATCAATACAGAACTTGGCATATACTTTCTGGGCTAAAAGTCCATTGATATTTGGGCTCTGACCTATAAGATGTCAGGATGGAGGAAAGGTGGCGCCACAGAATCTTTTACAGACATTTACAATCACAGACCTTTTAAACTCAGTCAGGATTTCCAATTTAAATCTGATACTGGACTGAATTCTCCATCCACCTGTTTCCCCAGATGCTCAGTCGTGTCCTGCATCTTCTCTCCATGCTCGAGGTGTGTTTCTCAGGCCTCGGTCAGTGACAGGGGGAAGTTTTACTTTAAACTGTCAGCCGTGCAGATGAAGCCGATTGCTGCCGGTTTCCCAGTGACATAATTTAGATTAATGGCACATCTAATCGCTCAGGCAGTGAAGGGTGAAAAGGACGGATTGTTGTGAGGTAGCAGATAAAGTGGTGGAGGTCTTCAAATGGGCTGAAATATCATCGTCTGAAACTACCTGCCTCTCTTTCACAACACAATAGAGCCATAGCCCGGGATCGGAGTTCCAGACGGAGAAAAGAAGAGACTCCTCCATGTGTTTGTTCGCAGAGCGGTGTACAGGAGTCTGCCGAGCTGAGCTGATGGATGAGATGAGGGGTCTAGTGAGACAAGGAGGGAGGAAGAGAGACCTGTAAAGTCCAGGGGAAGTGGGTGTAGAAAGAGAGTAGGACTGAGAGAAAGAGAAAGTGGGAGATGGGGGGGGGGCAAGGGAGGTAGATGGGGAAAGAGAACTGGAAAGAGCAGGTGGCAGGGGCATTGTGTGACAACAGAGACATCACGTGGTGGAAAATGGAACTACACTTCTTTGGAAAAAAAAACAATTGATGTTATTTCAGGTTTTAACGTTTTAATGTAACAGGGGTGTAAGGTACTTGAGTAAATGTACTTGGTTACTTTACTTAAGTATGTTTTTGGCTACTTCGTACTTGCACTGAGTATAAAAAATATAAGCAACTTTTACTCTCTACTCCACTGAATTTGTGATTGAGTAGCAGTACTTTTCACTCCACTACTTTTGAACGGACACTTATCGTTACTCGTTACATTTTTATTGTGCGCGACAAGCCGGAATCGATTTATACCGCGGTTAATTTCTTGGGCGGACGAGGTGAATATCGCCATCTTTAGGCTGCTGAAGGTAATGGAGGCTATTTGTGAATTAGAAACCACAAGAACGAGAATTAGGGGCGTAAAAATGTTTTACAAATGTTATTATATAATGTATATAACTTTATATAATACATATAATATATAATTTACTAATCAGATTAATCATTTTTCTTTATATCTACTTGCAAATGTAAGTGAATGAGACTGACTTTTTGTTCTTTTTATCTACTTTGTTCTACCAGTTTTCAAACATTGAGGTTAAATTCTGTTTCTGTCTTGGAAAACAATAGTTTGTTTTCACATTTCATTTTTTTGGGCCTATATTGAGCACGAATAAAAATACTTCTTAATACTTTTAGCAGTAAAAGTACTGCTACTCAATCACAAATGCAGTGGAGTAGAGAGTAAAAGTTGCTTATATTTTTTATACTCAGTGCAAGTACGAAGTAGCCAAAAACATACTTAAATAAAGTAACCAAGTACATTTACTCAAGTACCTTACACCCCTGGTCATTGGACCAACGCCGGCGCCCTTTCGTTTTAGCGCTGCAGCCAATCACGGTGTCACTCCAGCGTAATGGATTGTGTTTCTATGTCGCCGTTTCTCCCCCTATTACAGCTTTTAATCTAAATGTAGATATTGGCTTGGCCACGCGGCCTGTTGAAATGTCAGGTTGCAGGAGGTTATTAGTTAACTTTTAATTATTGTCACTCACTCGGATTGGCTGCTCAAATGAGGCTCAGTTCACACGAGCATCCTTCATTTCCTTCCCAACCATTTTAAACCAGTGCTTGATGGTCAAGAAGCCCAAATCAACAGTTTAAGTGAACATAGACAATGTTATTTTACAAGAGAGCATAACATTATTATTTTACAAAAAATACTATGTCAACAATACAATATTTTGAATCAACAGTATTACTTTTTAAACATTAATTAACTAACTTTAATTTTGTTACAGTGTCTGTCTTGCTGCGCTGTATATGGCGGTTTCTGTCGGTAGGTGGCGACATTTCCCACAGACGCTTGGCGACTTCGTCTCCGACGGACGAAGAAGGATTGACGTTCCAGAAGTAAGCGGACTATCATGGTTTCATTGAAATGTTGCCCGACAAATGACTGGAATTAGTACTGCTTTGTTATTTGTCTCTAGAATCAGAACTACAATCTAGTTTTTGACTCTGGTTGCATTTTGTGATTGAGGAATCAAGTCTAGTTTACCTGAAATATTAGCAATAGCTGAGCGAACACTTGTTGGAATTATGCTGGACTAGTTTACTCTGAGTCATCATTACTAGTTACTAGTTACTAGTCACTAACAGTGTATTCAGTACTACAGTAGCTTACTGCATCTGCCTCATTTCTAGTTTCTATTTCTCCAAGTAATCAAAAATACTACCGAGGAATCAGAACTAGTTAGCTTTCAGTCTGAGCCGGTTTGTCTAGATGAAAAAAATGGTAAAGATATGAGAGATAAACAAATATATGCTTCATAAACTGCTACCTGGCGTAACAACGGCAGTGAAACAGACTAAGCTAATGGATGTATGTTTTTTCCTAGACCATCTTCTAAATGCCTAGTAAACATAGTTGTAAAAAAATGTTTTAAAGCTTTAAAACAATTCAATGTTTGGCGAAAGTTCCACCTCAAACTATTCTAGGTTTAGGTTACATTGACAAATATGAATGCAACCTGTGTGAACACAAATACTGTCAAATTTGAATCAATTTATTCTCAATATGTGTATGTGTGTGTACAGTTGACCGAGCCTTTAATAGGTTTGTACTCTTCAGAAATATTTTATAGGAGAGCTTAGTAGATCATTATGAATGTTATATCTGTGTCTGTTCAGTGAGCAGATGATGGCGGGAAAAGCGTCTGGTCTCGGTGGCTTTGCTCAGATCACAGACTGTCTCTTCATCGCCAACGTCACGGCGGGAAAGGACTCTGCGCTCTTATCCTCTCTCAACATCACGTGCCTTATCAACGCCAGCCTGGATCTGCGCCAGCCGGACTCTTCCAGCCTCCAGTACGTCCACGTTCCCGTGTCTGATGATCCCGAATCCAGACTCTGTGACTATTTCGACGCTGTTGCGGATCAAATCCAGCGGGTGAATGAGCATCAGGGCTGCGTGCTGGTGTACTGTCAGGCGGGCATCAGCCGCTCGGCCACTCTGTGTCTGGCGTACCTGATGAAGCACCAGCAGTCCACTCTGCTGGAGGCACACCGCTGGCTCCGAGCACGCAGACCCATAGTTCGACCCAACAGCGGGTTCTGGAGGCAGCTGATTGATTATGAGAGTCGATTATTCGGGAGAAATACAGTGCGGATGATCACGTCGTCTCTTGGACCCATTCCAGATGTTTATGAAAGTGAAACCAGAGGTTTGATTCCCATTTAAAATGTGTTTACTTTATTTGTATGGTATAATAATCCATCACTTAGCTTGTTAATGAACCAAAAGGGGATATTCGATGATCGTGATGTTTTTTTTTTAATGTGATGTTTAAATGTCAAGTTTGGCTATAATATTTAGCAAACAGAATTATTCCAGTGTTTTTTTCAGGGATCCATCGCGTGACGTGTCGGCCTTTCTCACATTGTGTGTTCTAAATTTTGTAGATTAGATCTCTGGTGACTTTCATTGTTTGAAACGCGACAAGTATGTTGCATATCTACAATATTGGTTTTGTGCGAAGAACACAAACAGAAAAGCAGACACCATCACAACGTTTTGTTTTTTTTTATTACAGACTTTGTTCATTAAATAAAACTTTAAAACTATAAAACTAGAAATTCTTTTAAATCACCATGATACTCAATGTGTCATTGTTTAAAGAACAATTTCAATGTCTGACACATTCTGGAGATTGATTGAACCAAAGGGACGTCTTACAGTGATGAAGCTTTTGACATGGCATGTGTTCTTTTACTATACAGACATAAGCGAATAGTATATTTCAGCCAAACAAAGGAGTCAGTCAACAATCCAACACTTGAAAATCCCTCCACAAAGGGATTCGTGTGTTCATAATACTTCACTTATATGGTGGATTAATTCCATCAATCCATTTTATACTGCTTAGTCCATTTCTGGGTCACGGGGACCAGCTTTAGTGTGGTTTATTGTTGGATTGTCATAAGTGATCCATCTCCAGAGTTCAATCCTTCATCATTGAGTCATTGGAACTGTAGTTTTCCAGACTATGAGGATTTACACGGGAATTCTCTGCAGTTCACTGGAGAAACCTATTCCTTTTGGAATGTGTATTGCCACATTGTTTAAACACCACTGCCCCATTCATACTGGTGTGTTCAACAGGTGAAATTCTTCACTTCCTCTAAAAAAATGTAAAAATATTTGAAAGTGATGAATTTTAAAGAGGAAAAAAATATTCTGTTCTTCCTCTGGGGTTTTTTTTATGGTCATGTGATTGTGACAGTTTGTTTTTTCTGGTTTGGAAATAGAAGAATGGGGAGCTTTGCGTCCCTTGATAATTTACACCAAAACTTTAGATTATTACGTTTTTTTTATGTGATCGCATTTTTTGTGTGTGTGTTGATGCACTTTATCCTTTGTGGTGTCTTAGAAGCTACACAGCTGTCTTTCATGACACTCAGTGTACATGCTGTAGTGGAAACTGAAAAAGGAAGGGAGGTTACACAGTTTCCGACATATTTTTAAAGAACTTTCATTTATTAAAAAAAACCCGAAAAGCATCTATTTTTCAGTCTTGACTTTTTTATAGCACACACGTATGCACACACACACACACACACACACACACACACACACACACACACGGACGGACGCACACACACACAAACAGGTTCATTCTACTGTTTGACCAAATTACAGTAAGACCCCTTCACTCTTTACCAATGAGTAATAAAAAATGCATTTGTTGTACAATTTATTAATGTACAGTAGGATGTCACTTTTAAGAATGTCCCATTTAAATCACAACATATTCGATTAGTTAAATTACTGCAACATTTAATTAGTTTGTAAGATTACAATACTCCACAAACACACACTTTTGTGCATTTTTGATGAATTTCATTTTGTTGATCATTTAACTATGTTTCTGGCAATGTTGCTTTATTTGATTGAGTGATGGAGTGGAATGTGATAACACACTCGGACATTGTGTGAAGTCGCTCTGATCGCGCCGCAGCTTGAGCAAGACCTGCCATTGTCACGTTCCACTAAACAACTTCCCTCGTCTCATTTGTCGCGTCGCTGATATGGAACAATTTGGTGAATAGTTGTAGGAAGTGTTTTTGTTCTCATTGTTTCCCAGCATTCTGCCATTAATGAAGCGCGACAGTGAGTGACGCATGATGTAGACGTGAAGTGACACGGGAGGCCCAAACATGTAGATGAACCAAGTGTGTGTGTGTGTGTGTGTGTGTGTAACTGTATTTTTTCATTACTATGGAAGTACAGTACAACATATTTTTATGTTTTCAATTTTCTTGTTTTTGTATTTATTCTATTACACCCTCGGAATTAGTTTTCCTCTGTGATTGAATGTATAGAACGTTTAAATACGTTTTTATCACAAATAAAATGTTTTGCAATACTTACATTTACGTAAAGAAATAAAATTGGTTTTTAAATTGAAAATTACTCACTTTTCAAGTTCTTTCACTTGGACGTGATGACCAATAAGACATGTTTTTGGTCTTTAATTGGTTCACACAAATATAAAAGGTAAACGTTTTTCCCAAAATACAAAAAAAAATCCAAAAAGCACTCTCCAAAACAAGGTCTCATCTTTAGGATTTCTTTCAGCTACATTTTTAAAGAGACAAAAAGCGTTCTTGAAGACTATTATGAGAGCAAGAGAAGGTTTGTTCCAGTGAGTAAAGTGGGCGTGGTCGGTCACACCGGGCGCGTGGTGTTGTTGTTGTCACTCACACACCTCGCGGCGTCGCACGCGCTCACTGTGAGTTCCGCTGCTCCTGTGGAGCTTCTGGTTGTAGTCGAGTAGATCGTCTTTCACACCTGTCCGCATCTGGATTAACCACTAAACACCTGAAGATGGAGGTTCTGAGCCAAAACACATCTCAGACAAACACCACAACTCCGACTGAAGACTGGACTTCGGTAAGTTAAGTTACTTTAAGTACTTTCAAGTTTGTTTGCAAATGTGTCATGGAGAGAAACGTTGTGCACACAGTTAATGAAATACAACACATTAATCACTTGGATACACATGCGCAGAACACGTGAATTCAGACGACTCTCCACAGCGTGTGTAAGCGAGCGAGCGTGCGCACGCGCGTGTGTACAGTATCTGATCAAATCCACTTCTTGTTTTAAAGGTTTACTCTATAGTTCGCTGGATTCAAATGACAATGGCAATCTTAAGGTATTTTTTTTAAATGTACATTTTTAGACCACACATTGGCGATCAATGTTTTTAGGTCTGATGTATTTGTCATTATTATTCATTATTATGTTAATAATAATATTCTGAATTATTTCATTATTATTTCCCCTCACAGCATTTTAGGTGCTGGCTCAATCATAGTATATGCCCTAGTCCAAAGGCTTGTAGGAAAACCAGAGGTAAACCTTCAGCCGCTGTTTACTTTTCATATGAAATCTCTAAAGCTGTGGATCTTCTGCTTCAGGTGCTGCCGTTGTTCTTGCTGTGTTTCACAGACCTGCTGTTGGCCTTGAGCTGGATGTGTGGAGCTCTGCTCTTCACTCAGTCCTGCAACTCTTACGTCACCTGCTACAATCTTCACTTAGTGGAACAGGTATCGTATTCAACCAGATTCTTCCACTTTATCATGAATTAAACTTCTACTGCAGGGATGCTCACATTTTCTCTTTCGACACTTATAAGACGACAAATTCAAAGTATTACACTCTCTGTCTGTCTGGTTTTTTTTAAGGTTTTCTTTTATTATTTATTTATTTTTATTTTATTCATTTTATATTTAATTGACATTCAGTGACACAGGGTTTATGTCGTTCCATATTTTTTATTATTTAGAAAATCAATGATGACTGACAGATGACACAAATACTTTCATGAATATGTCAAGTGGTTTTCTTCATTATGTGTGTAAATGTCGACGTCATCTGCATGTTCATTGGCCCAGCTCCTCTTGCAAAGTTGGGAGCCTTAGATCCAGGACTTTGGGCTTTTATCTTGAAGATGCTGCTGTGGGCACGTAACCTGTGACCAGTTTAATCTAAGACACTGAGATTCTTTATAATCTCACCAAGAGGAAATGTTTTAAATTCATGTTTCAAATGCATAGTGAGAAGAGATTATAGGCTGGCATTTCTATATTGTTACTAATAATTAATTAATTAATTTTATTATTTATTTTATTGCCCAAAGTGCCTTAGTGATCAACTGATCAATTGCAACTGACATATTGAGCACTTCTGACCTGCAGAGTCAATCTCGCCAATCGACAACTATTTGTCAGTTTCACTCTCTTCTTTCACAGAAGAAACTGTTTGTTCAGCTTGAGAAAGTCAGGTTGATGCCTGCGAGCCACGTCCTCCATCCAACTAGCCAGTCGCACTGCGCATTGAAGCGTGTGACGTGATTTATGATTATGATTTCCATATATCGGGACTTGGGAATCTGTTTAGTAGGTACAAGAATTTTGGAGTTATTTCTTTAGACGGATACTGTTTTTAAGCATTGACATGAACAGAGGAACAGAGACACATTCCTGCCCATGGCGCACAGGCTAAAACATGTGTGTTTTATTATTGAAGTACGCTTGGTTTTCATTCAGCTCAGAAAAAAAAAAATGTTTCCTGAATACAAATATTAAAACAGTCATTGAGCTGGAAGGCATCTGAAAAGGAACTGGAGCAGCAAATCTGGATCAGTGTCCCAGTATCAGAGTCTGGCTTGGCCAGAATAAGTGTCAAATGTTCTGACCCACTTTCGATGTCTGCACATGCTTCGCTGTAGCTTTGGTGAAGCCTAGTGTCGTCACCATTCCTAATGTCATGGGTTCAGTTCCCAGAGAACAGCATCAAGGGCTTTTTTTGGTTGTAAATGCAGGACTGTTGGTGTATTGTTTTTTGTGGAATTGTGGTTCTACCCACATCTTTGCTGATTATGCAACTGAAAAATTGTTTTTTACTTAACCAGGAAAAAAACCCAGTTGAGATTAAAAACTTTTTTTACAAGCTAGGATAGGTCAAAGCAAGTAAAACACACTGTTTTTACAGTTTACATTATACAGTTAGCATATAATGAAAAAAAACTATTTTTCAAAAAAAGAAATTAACATTTTAAAACTCAAGCACAGTACAATTTCCCATTATTGTACAATCTTAGCAACAACAAGTGCGTGTTGTGGAGTCAGCTTCTATACATCTTTCTTTAATTTTAGAAACGTTTGAAGACTGTAGCATAATTCATATACGGTCTTGCTGAGATCAATTCCGTGAAAGAAGGTGCCTGATGGGCAAAGGCTTTACGACAGCGAAGCATGAAGTTATTTCATAAACCTTCATAAAGTTTCTATGACAAATGCTTTAAACTTTAACGATAGCATCTAATCTGGTTGTTTAATTATAGAATTTTCAAAGAATTAAGATTCCTAATATCTTTTCAATAATCTTAATTTTCACTTTAAGGTGTCTGGTATGTGTGTATGGTAATTTCAAGTGTTAGTGGCATGAACGATAAAGTAATTTACCGTAATTGTATTTTTTAAATTTCTTCAAAATAACAGAACATTAATTAAAGAAATAAAATTAAAATAAAATGTGTGTGGGGGCGTGTGTGTTTTTAGTCAAACCTTGAGCTTTATTGATTCTGTAGTTTTATTATATAAGTGCTTTTGAGACCAGGTGATTTACACCTTTCTTAAACAGGGTTTACTGACTAACCTGGTTTCGAAACCTCAGCATGAAACGGAAAGTAAATGTATGTCGACATTTCTTGTCTTTTAAAATGGGACTCAAGTGTGACAGGTTTGATATAGATTTTTTGTTTGTTTTTGTGTGTGTGTGTGTGTGTGTGTGTGTGTGTGAACTAAAATAGTTGTAGCAAACAAAACACCGTGACCTTCAGTCAAATTGTTCAAACAGTGAAGGGGATGTTGGAATCAAACGTTTCCTTTTCAGAGTTTCCAAGCAATCAGATGATGGTTATCTGTTCTACACACTTTACTGTTGCTGAGCTATGACAGAGAGTTTAAATCTGAGGAAAACTGAACATAAAGAATAGAAATAGACTGATGTAAATGCAGTATTTCCCTTTTTACTCTCTCTTTCTTTCCCTTACTCTTTCTTTCTTAACTCCCTCTCTTCATCCCTCTCACTCTTTCGAGATCTCAGACTTATCTCTGTCGTTCTTTTCTATTTCTCTCTCCCTATCTCTCCATCTTTCTCTCACTCTGTTTTTATCTCAATCTTTTTCTATCTCTCTTTGTCCCTCCTAATTTTTCTTCTTTTCTCTCCATCTTTTTATCTTTCTAACTCTCAGCCTTACTGCTCTTATCTTCTCAGTTTTTTCTCACTCTTTTTCTATCACTCATTTTCTTTTTTTCTCTATTTCTTACCATGTCCTCTTTGTCTTTCTCTCTCCCGCTTAATCTTTTTTTTCTTGCTCTGAGCCTAAATTATACTGTATCTATCCTATATCTATAGGTCTCTCTCTCTTTCTCTCTCTCTCTCTCTCTCTCTCTGTCTCTCTTTCTCTCTCTCTCTCTCTCTCTCTCTCTCTCTCAACAATATACCTTCAGGCCTCTCTTTGAGTGAATTATGTAAACTATTCTATCAGCCTTCCCCGATACCGCATTGTGCAAAATGACACATTCTTGTGTGAAGGCGCACGTAGTTTTCTTGGTTGAAATATGACGCACGTGATACTCTGACAATACAGATTAGAAACGGGCAACACTTGAAACCGAATGGCATTTGATTGTATTAGGGTTGTGAATGTTATCGTGTGTCTGCAGACGCTCTACATGGCGTCATTCTTCTACACAGCGCACTACGTCTGGGTGCTCTACATCGGCCTGAAGAGGAAGTATTTCAGGAGAATGAACGGCTTCCCGGCCGAGGTAATCAAGCTGTTAGCAGTTACCACTTAACAATTCCAACAATCTCTACCAAACTTCATCTCCTGCCTTCTCTGTGTCCCCAGCATCCAGCAGCAGATAAACTCAGCCGATATCTAGGTCCGGTTATGTCATGGTGAGCTCTTTATTACTTGTATAAGAGATGAACCGAAACTGGAGAAAAAGGACAATATGATTGTAAAATAACAGTAATACTATATAGTAATATAAGACAGTTGTTGTGGGGAAAAAAACGTGAGTTGAGGAAGACTTAAAATCTTTGGAAAAATGCGCAATAATGGAAACTTAAATACCACTGTCATAACTGGTTGTGGTTAATATTAAAATACTGTATAAATGATTACATCATGTGACAAACCAAATACAATTTTCACCACAATATTTCCAACTAAACAAACTGTTACGGTAACTAAAAAAACCAGAGTGTAAAAACGACAGAAGCGTATGTCCGCTTAATATAATAATAATGAGTATTTGTAAGGCGCTTTTCACAGTTTTAACTGTCTCAAAGCGCACGTGTAAATATGTAAAGGAAGTGTTGCTTTTTATTCAATTTATCGTCTGGATTGTTGGTAAAATCATAATGTGGTGCTGTTTGTCAGTGAGATGAGAGCGGAGATTGACTCTCTTCCTGATCTTCACACAGTCTTCTGCCTCTGATGCTCACGGCTCCTGTGTTCGTCAAGGGGAACCTGTCTCAGTGTTACACAAACTTCACTCAGCCCTACAGGTCAGTACTTTACTGTTACGGTTTACTTTACTTCATGTCATTCAAAGTGATTTACATGCCATTACGATTAAGTCTGAATAGTATTAGGCTAATTAAATTAATTTGTTTTGAGACATTAGTACGTGTTTGGATTCAACCAGTCGATCGCACACAGAAAATTCTTAGATATTCATTTATGTGATTATGGCACCATTTGTTGTCATATTATAAAGCTTTTCAACACACCTATGTAACCCATGATCTGGTGTTTCAAACAGTTCTGTTGACTGAGCCAGTGTCAGAATAACAATTATGCAAATTATCTACATGTTATAGTTGCATTTCCAAAAAAAATACAAAGATTGTATTTTACGTTTTAAGGCTGCATTCTAATTAATTTCTAGTTCCAAATATTAATTCAATGTTAGGTGTGTTTTCGGATCAAGCAGACGTTTGTGATGAGGTTGATTTTTGTCACAGATGTTTGCTGATGCACACTGGAGCAGTTTATCTCACTTCCTCCGTCTCTTCTGAAGTCACAGCGTGTGACGTCATTCAGAACTACTGCATGGCCATTTTCCTCACCGCCTTCATCTTCACCTTCATCAGCATCACAGTTTGTCTCTTCTCATTTTTAATGTCTGAATTTGTCACGTGAAGATAGTTTGTATTTTTGAACTGTGTGTGTTTGTGTGTGTGTGTGTCATCTTTTAAAAAAATCTCTTCAGCAATTCTTTGTGATTTTTGACACTGGTTTTTCTTCTGATTTTCAAGAAAATATGTGGTGCTCATATAATAGATTATTATTTAGCATTTATTTTAGCAGCTATAAAATTCATTCATTCATCTATAAAATCTGCAATTGAAAATATATAAATATTGAATTCGATATATATATACACGTATATATATATATTCAAAATGAGTCTAAACAAAAAGAAAAACAGTAATAATATTGAGTTAATTTTGTGCTCACAAAACTTTATTTGTATAAAGCAATGATGTAACAATATTAACCACATGTCTGTTTTGCACATTTAAATTTACTATAAAATAAGAATTGAACATGAATTACAGAATATATAAAAAGTAATTAAAATTTTGAATTATTTCAGGTACAGTTGTGTCTCTAGAAATTTAGATCCAGATTTTTTGTTTCCTAAAAAAATTTTGAAACGATGACTATTAAATGTGACACACTCTGTTGAAGTGTATTCTACGTGTTGGTTCATCAGGTTCTGATGGGTAAAGCGAGATCACTGTACAAGCGGCTTGTGAACTCTCATGGGTTCTTCGGGGACCACCACTGGGCGACACTGCGGGTACTGGAACGCCGCACGCTGCTGTATCCCGCCGTCTTCTTCGTTTGCTGGGCACCAGGTGAACAAGCATCTCGTAAAAAGCCAGTCCGATTTGTGTCTCTGCATCTGAAGATCGGCTACGTAAATAACAATTTACATATGCTACAGTGTGTTTAAAAAAGTTGGATCAATATATTGTTGTATATTCCTAGATAACAATAATGTTTAAATAATGAAATGTTAACAATACAGTATATAGTTTGGCTTTGAATTAGAACACTGTGTCATTATAATACAGTGATGATTCTGTTTTTCAAATTTGGCTTACAAAAAAAAAACCCCAATGTGAAAACATTTTAGTGAGAGTAAAGTATAATAGTAATATAATAATATGTTTTTGATGCTTTGTTCGTTCGCCACAGCTATAGTTCTGGCCACCATGATGCTGCTGAAACCAGATGTTGTTGAAGGACGAATCGGAGTCGTCTTCTACATTCTACAGGTGTGTCCTAATGCAAACTCCCACAATGCTTCACTCTACTCATTGCATTTACATATAGCATGCACATAGGAGCGTTATCCTGCTATTCCAACAGAAGAAAGACTTACCTACACCAGACATTTATGAAATGAAGCACACAAAATAAATACAAAAAAATGACCTAAAAAGACAAAACGTAATAGAAGCATATTACCATCATATAATAGTTTTTTTTTATAACAAGTTTAAGATGTTTACATTTTTTTTTCTTTCTGGCGATATTTTATATGTGTGGGGAAATTGTTTTATTTGCTTTATTTGACATTAGTTTGTTATACAATTTAAGCACTGTCAAAATAATAAAGATGCTGGCTTACAATTTGTAATGAGTTCGTTATGTCATCATTATTGGGCGGAGCCACACTGATGTCAGTGTCTGCTGCAGCAGACGTTGACCTTTGACACTCAATGTCAAATGCATTAATCATGATTTAAAACCTTTATATATATATATTTTTATATATAACAGACTAAAGAACAGTTTTTTCCCCCAGGGCTATAGCCTGTGCCACCCCCATCCCAACAAAACATACAAAGTTATTTAAATAACATGTTTTACTCATTAATTTGCACAATGTATATACTGTACATTACATGTATATCGATCCCACAAGTGCCTTTATACATTTTATATTTATAATTACATTTCTTTTATACTTTTATATCAGTCAGTCAGTCATCTTCTACTGCTTCATCCTTTACAGGGTCGCGCTTTATATTTTATTTTAACTTTTGTATTGCTTATTTTACATTTTCATCTTTTTATTATTATGTTTATTGTATTGCATGCTGGGTTTTTTTTTACTCGATTTTTATTGTTATTGCTGCTGGACTGCTGGATAGATACCGAAACAAATGTCGTTGTACAATATACAATGACAATAAAAGTCTCTTACTCGTACTTATATATGATTATAATTTTGCGCATGTGGATAAATGGTTGTTCATACGTGTGTATTATTTTTACAGGCCCTCTTCTCAGCATCACAAGGTCTCCTGAACTGTCTCGTGTACGGCTGGACGCAGCAACACTTCCGCTCGTTGAGCAGCTCTGGCCGCCGCGACGCTAACACACAGACTCCCCTGTTGCGCTCGCAGAAGCGCCGTTACGCGGCTTTCGGCTCCGTTGCGTCACTGAATAACGTGGCCGGAATGTGACCGCGCAATCGCTACTCGAGTCGCGAGGAGAGTCCTAGCGTGCTTAGCATTAGCTTGATGCTACTGTGGCCCACAGACAAACTCTAATCACCCGACCCTGACTAGATTTACTCGTTGGGTTTTGTGATGAAATATTTGCGGTTACGGTTTCGGGTCTGGTTTCAAAAGCACAACTGCGAAAAAGGGAAAGACCGGCGGGGGAATCCAGCGAGAAGGAAGTAGCTCAGAAACGGGATGTGAGAGGACAAGGCCGCTGCATTTAACACTCGTTAAAAGCAAAAGCCTACACACACACACACACACACACACACGCACACACCTACACACACACACACACACACACACACACACACACACACACCTACACACACACACACACGCTGCTGCCAAACAAAGGCTGAAAAGACAGAATTGAAATGAAAAGAACCTGTGATTTCCAGGCCTAGAGGAGTTGCACAATAATAAGCTGATAAAAACCTGAACATTTTAGCATTATACATAATATTAATAAACAGAATACTGTATGTAGTTTTAATAGATGTTTGTGAAATAATGTGTAGCTACTGTAGAACTGTTTGAAATGTTCTGTAAAGTATTTATGTACTTATATGGTGTACTTCTTTGTAACGTTTTAAAACAACATTCCTGTGACTACTCAACACTTTTTTTTGGACTGAAAATTATCATTTTGTTTTTTTTTATTACACAAAGCTCTTGTTTTCTTTTTTTATTTTAGTTGAACTTTTTTATTGTGTGGGAGACATTTGTGTAACTGACCACTTTAACGTTCACTGTGACGCAGTCCTTTTTGCTTTTTCTTTTTAAAGAAATAGAAACTGAAAGCAATGTTTATGGTTTTTCGGAGAGGAAAGAGGTTTTTATTGACCCAGTCAGTAGAAACGATCATTAAACGGTAGGTTTCTCTCTTGTCAAGCAAATAAGGACAGTTTGACCCAGAACTGCAGGTGTGTGTCAGAGAATATTTGTCTTGACAAATAAAACACACATTCGGAAGTTACGGATTTCAGCATTTGGAAAATCAAATTAATGTGTTATGTATGATGTTTCTAGTTCTAAATAGAAATATCTGTCTGCTTTACTATAACTTGTTTTTACTAAAGTAAATTTTACTGAGCATACATACTTTCAAATTGCCGTGCTTCATAACGAGCGACATTAGCAAAGTATTGTGACATCACTGTTTTTATTTGTTAAATTGTACAATGGGGTCAAACAGATTTATTACCAATTAAATTGCATTACATTTGCGACCACAAGATAGCGCCAGAGGTCT
Organism: Paedocypris sp. Pulau Singkep; assembly: GCA_017309775.1. NCBI lineage: Eukaryota > Metazoa > Chordata > Actinopteri > Cypriniformes > Paedocypris > Paedocypris sp. Pulau Singkep. Next base: position 2,100,903 of record MU204310.1, read on the forward strand.
ATTTGATATAATTTTACTACTATAAATCAGTCATGACTGTTCCGTCACATCATTATTCTAGAATAAAAAAACGTATGCCTGAAGATCATGTCGCGTAATATACCATACCACGATTTAAATACCCCAGTCAAATGAATATAGTTAACGGAATAATATTAGATTAGATAAGCACAGAAAAGCACAATTTGGATATGTTTTAGGTTTTTGGATTCCCAGAACTTTCCATTGTACTTTAATTTAAAATATACATACCGGTTTAAATATTTAAATAGCTAACAATATGTTAAGCTTAATTTTTTTTATTTTCTGGTGTTTTAATTAATACTTAATTATTTGTGTTACTTAAGTAACTTAAGTATTTGTGTATCAATTGTTTCAGCTGAGGTTTTTTTTTTCGTGTATTCGTTTTTTTCGTGTTAGTCTCTCAAATGCTAAAAAAAGGTTTAATTCTAAATCATCGAGACAAGCACACACGACAAATCGGCCTCTCGCCATGACGTCACCGAACCACTATCCAATAAAATTGTCGATACCAAACATTCCGAACACAGATAGCCAATCAAAAGAAGTTTGAAACTCGCGCATTCGGTTCAATCAAGCGCAAACGAATAATGGAGTGACACTGCGGTTCCGACTCACTTCCAGAAAAGTAGGTCGAGCCCTGGAACTTCAGAGTCTTTCCCCGACACTACTATTGCAAAAGATGGAGAAGAAACAAACCGTCAACTTCGGAGCAGGACCTGCTAAACTCCCGCAATCGGTAAATCACGCCGTCAACCGCTCAGACGCTGCGTCGTCGCTTCTCACAATAAAACATATTGGATTGTTGATTTGTTGTGTAATAACTGTCGATAAACATCGTAGCTACTGTAGTTACGTTTGCTTGTTGAGGTCAGTCAGAGCAGATTGGTGGATCGAGTCTTGCTTATTTCGGTCGTTGCCGAACGTTTTAGCCACATCATTATCCAACGAAGTGTGTTTGCACGTTTCGTCGTAGTGATGAACACGTAATGTTGCATCAGCACGTAAACGAGCGTGTTTGCGCGCGCGCATCTTACACGTAATGTGCGTGCGTGTACGGAATTCAGATAAAGAACAAAAAGTGCAACAAAACGTTTTCATATGAGGGATCGCGTTCCTGCGTTATATGTATTATCACGGACTAATAAAAAGTAGTGTTTTGCTGTGACGTGAGTGTGAAATCACGTTCTGAGATGTTTTATGTGTTGAATCTTATGTAACTTGTAGAAAAACAGAGTTTAATTCAGATTTCAATTCTAATTATCTGGAAAAAATGTTGTGTTGAATTTTACCGTCCGTGTAAGATTAATTGGAACTTTTTAATCAGTTTATTTACTTTAAGCATGTGTGAAACTGCATTGGCAGCTTTTTTTTTTTTCTCTGCCTGAGAAGCAATACACAAATGTGATGAATAAATAAAATATTTAAAAGAAGTAATACAATATTTTCTTAGCTCTTTGTTGTTTTCTGTAAAGAATACACTGTGAATGTTTTGATTCAAATGCTGACACATTGTTTTTTTTATTTCTGTGTTTTTTGCATTTTAAAAGTTCTTGTTTTATACTTTAAGCGACACAGAATGTGCTTGTAAAATAATTAGAGCGGTTTATTTTTAGTATTTGATATATTTTTCGTCTATAATACATTTTAAATCCTTCCATTTTTGCGTAATAAACTGTTCATTTCTGTGGCAGGTTTTATTGCAAGCGCAGAAGGAGTTGCTGGATTACAATGGAATTGGAATTAGTATTCTGGGTAAGAATCAACATTTTCCATTTTTTTTTCACCGATCCCAATTTCTGGAAGAATGGCTCTGAGTTTCAGAAGTTTATCTTCCTTTACTGCTTTCTTTGCCTTCGGTGGTAATTGCCTTTTTATTGTCAAGTCCAATAAACCACTTCCTGCAGCACTGCTCACTTAAGGTGAACACACACACACACACACACACGTGTTTGCTTTGAGTTGCAGGCCCAACTTTTTGAGAATATTGTGGATATTCACAAACAATATTGTGAATACTATTATGAATATGATTAATATATTATATTATGTTACTGTATTACATTCTTCTTACCCTCTTTTTCTTTCTCCTTTTCTCTTTCTCACTATCCGCTTTCCTCATTCTCCATTTCTATTTTTCTTGGCTCATCTACATCCCTTTTGCATTTCTTTTTTTCAGTCTATTTCCCTCTGACCTCCCCTTTTTTCACTTTTTTCTCCATTTCATTCTCTTCCGGTCTAAAAAAAAAAACTTCACTCTCTCTTTCTCACTTTCTGTTTTTCTTTCTTTCCTCCATCTATTTACCTGTCAGTTATATGATTTATGACGTGACTGTTGTTGTTTTACTTTTTACTGCAGAAACTTCACAAAGATTATTTTAAGTGGATGTTTCATATTTAACAATCAGCAGTTGAGCATTTGTTGAAACAAAAACTTTGTATCTTCGAAAGGCTTGGATAAGTATTAAAAGTGTCAAGTACAAACATAAAAATTGACAGTCTCAGTGAATCTCACTCTCTAAAAGAGTAGATTGATGCGTCGGTTTAGTACATTTAATAAAATTGCCTTGTTGAAAATGTTTTGTATGGATTTGTTTTTACTCCAGAAATGAGCCACCGATCTTCTGATTTCACTAAGATCATCAACACTGCAGAAAATCTACTCCGAGAACTTTTGTGAGTCTTTAATTCCCGAAATTTCAAAGCGTTTTTATTATTTTGCTGGACGTTTCACAGGCTCACTTCTGTTCCCCGTATACAGGAATGTCCCGGAAAACTACAAGATTCTTTTCCTGCAAGGCGGCGGATCGGGCCAGTTCAGTGGCGTTCCCCTGAACCTGATGGCTCTGAACGAGCAGCGCTGTGCCGACTACCTGGTCACTGGAGCTTGGTCTGCAAAGGCGGCCAAAGAAGCCGAGAAATATGGGAAAGTCAACGTGATTCACCCGAAACTAGACGCTTACACCAGTGAGTCCTCCACAACCCAGTGCTGATGATGTCACGACTGTGAGATTCACGCAGCGCTTCCTTCTCTCAGCCGTCCCAGACAGCAGCACGTGGTCGCTGAATCCCTCTGCGTCCTATGTCTACTACTGTTGCAATGAAACGGTTCACGGTGTGGAGTTTAACTTCATTCCCGACACAAAGGGCGTGGTTCTGGTCTGTGACATGTCCTCAAACTTCCTCTCAAGACCAGTAGACGTGTCAAAGGTGGGTGACGCTTTCTCTTTAACGCTAACGCTCATCACATGGAAGTTACAGAGTGCCAGATTCCGGTATCGGACATCAAGCCAGGAATAAATATATATATTAAAGATAAATGGCAGTGCGAATGGAATGAATGCAGAAATAACAAGCTTTTTGAAGGGAACCCAATTGTAAACAAAAGACTCAACTGTGGAACGACTCACTTGTTCATATTTATTATTGGATGAAGATCGATGTGGAAATAAACTGTCTGTAAAGCATATTTTAATTGACTGTGATCGATTGTGTGATATTAGACAACGGTTTTATTCAGAAAATGTTGTAACAGAAGTTTTTAAGAACGTTTTACCACAAAAGATTTTACAATTTTTTTTTTATCAGAAATCAACATGAAAGATTGTATCTAATTTGTTGAAGTCATTTTGAAAAGTTGTGTATTTTATTGCTATTCATCAACTGTGATCGAGATGTATTGATTTCTAAAGAGTAAAACTGTCAAATACCATGTTGCCATTAATATAGCCTTTGAAGCTAAAGATGGCGTAAAAAATAAGAAAAAACAAATAAATAAATTCTCTTTAACGCTCAGATTAAGCCACGGTAATCCACCACAACTAGCTAATAACCGGATTCATACGGGTGCTTGAAATAATTTCAATAATGTGTTTTTAAGGCCTTGAAAATACTTAAATTTTAAATGAAGTGCTTGAAAATACTTGAACATTTTATTATACAGTGTTACAATAGTATTATTACTGCAACTAGACTGTACAAAGATACCCTCACTTACCAATGTCTTTTGACCTACCAAAATACAAATTTTGAGTTACGAAACGCGTCTCAGAAATATTTGTATCCAGCATTACAAAATGTTTTCTATATACGAAAGAACCCTCAGCGACCCCCCCCCCCATACCACAAAACTTTACCCAAATGTTTAAGTTTTATTGTCTTTAGACATTTTGAAACATTTTTTTCGTCAATCTCATGTTGAAAATACACTGGAAAAATATTTTTCATTTACAATTTAAATTTGAGCATTGCATTTTACACTCACACCGGAAAAAAAAACCACATAAATTGGGTATAATACAACCCTCGCCTTTTATACTGTTTCCTTTCTGCACACAACCTACCTCAGTATTAAACAATCTAGGAATTTGGAAATCACAAAACGCATATGCACAATTATATGCTTATATAATTTGCAATGACCATAGACTGTCATGGATGGATGGATGGATGGATGGATGGATGGACGGACATGGGTTTCCTCCATGTCTTTGGTTTTCTCCCACAATCCACACCTTTATCACCAAAAATATCTATTATAACTAATTTATTTCTTTAGAAACCATAGATTTGTTGTCCACAAATGAAAATGTCTGGATTTAAAATGACTGTAGACCTGTATTTTTGTGGGTGGGACAGTTTGGTGTGGTGTTTGCTGGAGCGCAGAAGAACGTGGGTTGTGCTGGTGTGACGGTGGTGATGGTGAGAGAAGATCTGATGGGGAAAGCCCTGAAGGAATGTCCCATCATCCTGGATTATCAGGTGCAGGCTGGGAATAACTCACTCTACAACACTCCTCCGTGCTTCAGGTAGTGCTCCGCATTTCTGTACATTATGACGTTAGAGCTAAAAAGAAGGGCACACACGCACATAGTTTTAAATTGCAGATTTAACTTTGCTTTTTTTTTTTTTTTTTTTTTTTTTTAATTTTTTC
>MU204310.1:2105956-2131943 GCA_017309775.1 Paedocypris sp. Pulau Singkep
TTTTTTTTTTTTTTTTTTTTTAATTTTGCAAGATTTATTAGAAGCGCACATTTTTAAATGCAGAACAAAGGCCTCAATTGAAAGTATCACAAGCAATAGTTTGATTGTACATTAAAAACAAGATGCAGACAGATTCATGCTGGGTTCAATAATCAGACTGTTGTTACGTGGGATTAAAATCTGTGACCTTTTTAGTCGGAAGGAAAAATCTAACGATGTAGTTTGATAATTAATTAATTAATTTTATTATTATTATTTTTTAATAAGTCTCTCTCTCTTCATTACGTAATTTAGGTAAGTTATTCATTCATTTTAATATGATAAATTACTACCTCAAAACAAAGAATTAAAGCATTATTTAAATTAGAAATGTTTTACAACATTATAGAAAACTTGAACGACATTATTACTTTTATTGACATAACTATTATTGTTTAGCAAAATACTGCACATGTTAATACTATTGTTATTGATGCATATTTAACGTGCACTGATATGTCTGATGAAGTCTAATTGCCCTGACTTTTATAATCCATGATCTATTTTATAATTGTTTATCGATTTATGCATTTAAAATGATGTACATTCCTATAAAAATCCAACAAACTACCAGTGTACTGTGACTTTCTGTTAGTTGGAAGTGTGATGTGACTGTGCCCTCTTGCAGCATTTACATCATGGGTTTGGTTCTGGAGTGGATCAGAAACAACGGCGGAGCAAACGCCATGGAAGAGCTGAACAAACGGAAGTCCGGCATGATTTATGATATTATAAATCACTCCAACGGATTCTACTCGTCAGTGAGATGTTTCTGAACGTATCAGCTTGAGTTTTGTGTGGTGCGGACAGGGGTGTGAAGAGTACCGGACATAGTACCATACTTGAGTAAAAGTACAGATACTAACAGATAAAATGACTCCACTACAAGTAACAAGTCACCAATTTCAAAAAGACTTGAGTCACAGTAGCAAAGTATCCAATTTTAAAAGAACTTAAGTATTACGTATTTTATTCATACTCAATATAGGCCCAACAAAAAAGAAATGTGAAAAACTATTGTTTTCTAATACAGAAACGGAAATTAACCTCATTGTTTGAAAAATGGTAGAACAAAGTTTGTAGATAAAAAGAACAAAAAGTCTGTCTCAATCACTTAAATTTGCAAGTAGATATAAAATAAAATTAGTAAATTACATAATAACACTTGTAAAACACATTTTGTGGTTTCTCTGCATTGCAATTATACAAAGAGATGCAGTGCACTTAAACTACGTATACATTCAATGAAAAGCACATCACAAACTCACAGCTAAATGTACTTTATGCAGAATGTATAATTTAAGCGACTCATTTATTCACGTTGCACACAAAAAATTTGGCAAAAATATAGTCATGTCACAGTGGTTTTTGCCATGTTAATATTCATAACTGTATGCTTACAAATACCACTGTATAGTCAGGGAAGATCTGTATAGTTAAACTTGACAAAAAAAAAAAAAATCACTTTAATAGTAAATTACCGCAATGTGTTTCACCAAATTTGACGAATTTTTAAAAGCACTTATTTTTGTTGTCCGCGGTAAACAAAGCTGACACTGCATCTTGTAAGAGACGTTCTATTTTCGACAAAAGAAAATATTTAATTCAAATAAAGCTACGGATGATGGTCCAGCTCTTGATGTGCTGCGTTTGCTTCATCATTAAACACCTGCTATAGGTACATTTACGCCCCTAATTCGCGGTGTTGTTGTTTCTAATTCACAAATAGCCTCCATTACCTTCAGCAGCCTAAAGATGGCGATATTCACCTCATCCGCCCAAGAAATTAACCGCGGTATAAATCGATTCAGACTTTTTGTGCACAATCAAAATGTAACGAGTAACGATAAGTGTCCGTTCAAATGTAGTGGAGTGAAAAGTACTGCTACTCAATCACAAATGCTGTGGAGTAGAGAGTAAAAGTTGCTTATATTTTTGATGCTCAGTGCAAGTACGAAGTAGCCAAAAACATACTTAAGTAAAGTAACCAAGTAGATTTACTCAAGTACCTTACACCCCTGGGTACGGAGCGGATGTTTTGTTTTTCCGGAAGCATCAGCAGAGGTGTTCTTGCTATATTCCAGATGCCCCGTTGACGTGGCGTGTCGCAGCCGGATGAACGTTCCTTTCCGCATCGGCAGAAGCGAGGGAGATGAAGTCCTGGAGAAGCTGTTTCTAGAAGGCGCCGCCAAGCGTGGCATGATCTCACTAAAAGGACATAGGTACTGCAGAAGATGTAGAACATATTAGATACGTTTTTAATTTTCGGTTTCTGCACAGATGTTTTATTTGTAGATTCAAATAGCAGCTCTATTCTGTGGATGTTGTTTATGTGTTATCCCATTTATTTTGTTCATCTCTCTCTCTCTCTCTCTCTAATATATATATTACTGTGATATGCTTTCCTGACAATGTACTGTATGTTAGATTTTCTTGAACAGTCATCAGTGTGTATACCTGAAGTATACTATACTAATTGTAAACTGTGCATACTAAAGGCTGGATGAATTTTGATGGTGGTTTCTTATTTCAGGTCTGTGGGAGGAATCCGCGCTTCCTTGTACAACGCAGTGACTGTGGAAGACGCCAAGGCTCTGGCTGTGTACATGGAGCAGTTCCTGAGAGAGCACCAGTAGCCCAAAGAATGCTGTCTGCTTGCAGTATTAAATTAAGTAAAATTGCAGTATTAACTACTGACTTTATTCAGAGTTCAACTAACCAAGTCGGTTGTAGACCGCAACCAGCTGTAGCCGCTGAATGAAATCTAAATGACAAATTCTGTCATTTCAATGAAAATGGCTTGTCAAACTCTTTCTTTCTTTTGTTTTAATACTCATGTGCCTTGTTTCTTGTTGTGTTGATTTCAAAACATTCCTTGGTTTTACTAGAAATCTGTAGTGTTAAGTACTCTACTGTGATCAATGAAAGTGAAACACTACTAAAATACACAGTGGGAAAACTGTTTGTGCAGATGATGTACTGCACAGTTTAGGTATAAAGTTGTACACATTTTAAGCTCTTGAGATGTCCAAGATGGATGCTATTGTGATAAGAGTCTGTGATGAGACCGATCTAAATAAAAGCTCTTAATAAATGTAATATCTGGGCTTGGGCTTACTTCAGTGTAAAATTCAAAACTTTTAAGAGTTTGAGTTGTCTTTTTTAATAAAGTGCGCCCCCCCCCCAAAAAAAAAAGAATTTTTTTTTTTGTAGAACTGGGACTTTATTTTGATAAGGTATGCATAGGTTTTGTTTTTAATATATGTAATTTGCTCGTTTGTTAAAATGTAAATTGTGGTCATGTTAATTTAGATTTTAAATAAAGGAAACTAATAACACAGAAGGATGTGGGGTCTGGAATCGCTATTTGTTCGTCGATATTAAAAGTAGAAATGACCTTTAATTTGAAATGAGACGTGAGTTTGTCTTGGTAGGTTCAAATTTCCGGCCTTGCTCTGGCTTGGACTTTGTACGGTGTTGGTTTTTAACTTTGGTCAACAATCGAAAACTCATGAGAATTGGTATTAAATAACGAGGAAAATACTGTTGACTGAAACTGTAGTCAACAATACTGCCGATCCTAAATCAACTGTTTTAATTAAAATAAACAAACGAAACTAAAAGCCTTTTATTTTGAAATTTCATCTGACTGAAGACACCCATCATCATAGCAACAGAGTTCCTGGATAGTTTTAACGTCAAAAACAGCTTCACTTTCCTGATGTAAGATATATTCTTGCAATACCCGAGGAGTAAGTTGTTTTTTTAAAGCGTCTTTTTAAAATCAGGTGTAAAGTCTATTTATACGTAGTTTTGTAGCCGGCGAAAGTCAGTCAGGCTGAGGCGTGCTGTGCTGTGCTGCTGATGCCTATTAACCTCTCACCTGCTTCTTGTCAAAAAGAAAAATCAGAATCCAACAAATAAAATGCATTTAAAAGCCGTAGACAATGTTACGCTGGGATCGATTTAAACACGCTCGAACGTCTTCAGCCATGTTCGGTTGTCGTTTGTCTGACATTCGGTTCTATGTTTAGTTCAGTTGCTCTTTGTTATACGCAGATGTGTATCGAGGGTGTTATAGTTAAATATGCGTTCATCTATGTTTTTGTGAACATTTGTTAAAATGTCTATACAATATATGGATAATATTTTGTGGTTTGTGTTTTTACGTGCGTACACACACACACACACACACACACACACACACACACACTAACACTCGTATATTACAATTTTCTCTTGTTTGCTTCGTACGTTTTTGCGCACCCAAAGTATATTTATGTGTGTATGCGTGTAGTTTTTTTTATTTTCAAATCTTTATTTAATACATTTCTAACATTTATGTCTTCGATCATTTCAGTTCAGAACCACAATGGCGGAAAAAACAAACAGGAAGTCCACACCACGATATAAATCACAGATGGAACCGCATGATGAGGAAAGCTGGAAGAGTCGGTTCGGGCCAAAAGATGCTGGGTACGAGTGCAGTCACAGCCCCAAATCTCCTGCTCACCATCGGGCCTTTCCACAAAACTGGAGCAGGCCAGGGAAGTCCTCGCTGTCGTCCGGCTCTCCTGATGTCAACACTTTAGAAACCAGTCCTTCTCACAAACACAGAGGGCAGAGAAGTTCCCCAGCTGACCGCAAGAACTGGAGAGATCGCCCTCGGGATGGACAGATGCACGGTGGTCTGTCAACCAATTCTACCAACTGTAGCACGCTGACTTAGAAGATAGTCTCATCTCTTGTTTTTGTCTGTTTCAGATGACATGCAGAAGTTCAAGGAGGTGAACACTTTTGTGTCGATTGACTGCTGCCTTATCAAGGCGGACATTTTCCAGCTGTTCATGGAAGCAGGAAACAGTGTGGGGGAAAGTGGCCACTCTAAAGAGGTTGGTGAGATTGTAGTGTCCCGGTCCTTTTGCAGTATTCGTTTGGAGACATTTTTTATCCGAGGTGACAGTTATTTACTGTATTTTTCAGACTACAAGGCTCACTTATTTATTTCCTGTTATCTTCATCCAGATAGAAAGCACATGTTATTTTTTGTTTAATCCACACTATCAATTTTTAAACATTTTGTAGGATTTTAGGTGCACCTCAAATTAGAATACTGAAATAAGGTACTAAGAAAGACTGTACCTTAGACTTTATGAGGAGACAACTTCCTTATAATTGGCCAACCACAATCATAAATAAAAATTAGCCTCATGTTTTTCAATGATCTCAGCACTCGAAATAATCTTAAACAAACAGACTTCTCTGAGAAAGAGAGCTATAACATGAGAGTACGACCTGAACTACGTACTCGTGTGTGTGTGTGTGTGTGTGTGTGTGTGTGTGTGTGTGTGTGTGTGTGTGTGTGTAGGATGAGGACTGACGCATACGTTCAGTTTCTAAACTGCTCACTTATTCCGCTTCAGAATCTCTGGGTATTTATTTCTGTATTTTAATAATATCCCACTTTATGGGATTTTTTTAATTCTTACTATTCTTTTTTGCCAAATATTTTTTTTTCAGGCTGAATACTCCTAGTTAGAACATCTTTTATATCAGATTTTTGTCTTTTTATTTATTTTTTTCAGACCTAACGAAACGTTAAACGAGAAATTGTATGGCACAAATTCATAAATGTACCTGTTTGTTGCTATTAATCTGCGTTTCTTTTTGTTTTTAGAGGCGTATCCCAATTCTGGGGTTTAAATGTGAAAAATGTGAAGTTTACTACTGGGACATGGCCCAAGCTTTCAGTCATATCAGAGAAAGGTCCCATCGGAACAAGGCCAAGGTCTGGATTGAGATTATTGATTTGGCCATTATGACAAGATTTGACTTGATTTGAAGATGTAACTGTCTAAATGTCCAGGAACTGCAACGGCAGAAGATACTGATGAATATTCCAGCTCCTGGAAGCGCACAGTGTGACCTCATCAGCTCGGCGATAGAACGTGTGGTCACCGAGTTTGGATTAAACGATCAGGATTTGAATCAAAGACAAAATATTCTGTCTGTCATTGAAACAGTTCTGCGACCTGTGCTTCCAGGTACAGCTCCTTTATACACAGTTCAAAGTCTGTGCGTGATGAACTATACACATAGAACATGTCTTTCTGTGTCTATATTATTTATTTTTGTTTATTTATATTATATATATATATAACACACACATGTACATACACACACACACACACACACGTAATTAATTTTTTAGTCTTCTGTATATATGTATATATTTTGTATAGTATTTATTCTGTATATATGTAGTATATAGATTTTTTTTTTTAACATACTTTTTCTGCTCACTTTTTTTCTCAGAATGCCAATTCAGGTTGTATGGATCTTCCTTAACCAAATTGGGTTTTAAAAATTCGGACGTGAACATTGATGTGAAGTTTCCATCAACTGTGAGTACCGTAGATCATGCGTCTTACTTTTACATTTCATTTTATTTGCACTTGTGTTGTTTTTAGTATAACGTGAAGCTTCCTAGCATACCAAGACAAATTCAGACAAATTATGTAAATTTCTATATTAAAAAGAAAAGGACGAATGAAAACAAATGTCTTCAAATAGGTTATTGTCCATGAACCTAGTGAACAAAAGTGTAATTTTGCCCTGGTTTGTTTTTTTTCAGTTCCAGCATCCTGATGTTCTCCTGCTAGCTAAAGAACATCTTTCCAAAAGTGGTAAGTTAAAAATGTAAAGCGGTTTTAATTTGGAAAGATCGTTTCGCCTGATTTTATATTTCATATTTTAAACAAGTCTTTGTTTAGGAGTAATGACTAGTGTGTGTGTGTGTGTGTGTGTGTGTGTGTGTGTGTGTGTACACACTGTACAGTGAACTGTAATTAAAATGTATATATTAATATAATATTTAAAAGAAATAATTTTTTAACTATCTCCTCTTTGACTTCTTTTCTACAGATCTTTTTGTCGACGTGTTTGGAGATTTCCATAGAAGGCCGCCGCTTGTTGTGTGCACTGAGAAGTCCAGGTCTTTGCGTTTAGTTCTTATTTTATTATACAACGCCTCATTAAACAAAATGTTTTGGTGGTTCAAGAAAGCAAATGTTCTATTGGTAACATAAAATTTCTAAATGTACATTCATTTATATACAAATATATTTTTATAAGAGTCATATGGGAGAGTCATATGAAGCCTTTCACTGCTCAAACAACAACTAAACCGTTTCGTTTTTTTAATGACTTTTTTAAATGAACGTATTGTCTGTTTGTTCAGTGGTCTGATCTGCAGAGTCAGTGCAGGGAATGAAAGTGCGTGCTGGACCACGGAGTATCTTGCTGAGCTGACAAGTCTGGAGCCTCGGATCGTTCCTCTCATCATTTGCTTCAGACACTGGGCCAGGGTGAGACGGGATGCTTACGTTTCATAGTCATGCGTTTTCATTTTTAGTGGTTCAAGTCTAAAGGGCTCCACGCTTTTTTTTATTTTAGATTTTATTTTTTTTTTTCTGGGGTTTTTTTTTGTGGCAAAGTTTTATGATGCCATATGACTAATATCTATAAAGACTGGTTTAATCCCAAAGGTGGATTTTTTTGTGGGAAAGTATGAGACACAAAGTATGTAACTAGTGTAGAGATTTACTGATTTAGATCATCTCTGTCGAAGCATCTTGGATAATAATCTTGCATAATTGCTCAAAATGATTAGCATCTCATTGATGTCGGGTTTATAAGTTGATTTAATTTGTTTGCCGTATGTATGTGTGTGTATATATATATATATATATATATATATATATATATATATATATATATATATATATATATATATATAATTATTTTGTGGTGCTAGTGTGATTTCTTTTTTTTTTATGATCTAGATCTGTCGTGTGGATAATATGGGAGAAGGTGGAATTCCGTCCTATTGTTTCGCCCTGATGGTCATCAGCTTCCTTCAACGCTGCAAGGAACCTGTTTTACCGTCATATCTGGAATCTGCGGTGAGATTTAAAAAAAAATGAGAAAATATCTTGAATTACACATTTGCAAACTATTTAAAGATGAAGAAATTCTGATTTGATGAATAAATATATAAATATTTATAGTGTTGGAAATTCTGGCAAGTTTTTGCAATTACATAAATAACAACGTTAATATGAAGTGTGTATAAATAAAACATGTAAATTAAAATCAGCATTTCTTTTAGTCTCTCCCTGTTAGTAAACTGAAAAGTTTCAGCATAACTGGAGTGAAGCAGGGAAACGTGCTGTGGGTGATCGATCCATCTTCCTCCTCACAAGATAAAGAGCGAGTCGTCACCAGAGGAATGGTCAGTGTGTCTCAAACGTTCACTTTTCGCCAAAGCCTGTAAATGCCTAATAGGATTTAAATATGTGCTGAATTGTACAATACTCTGTTTTAATTTTACATACAGTAGGGGTGGGTGTCAAGCCGGTGTTAATATTGAAAACCGGTATTGAGTTGTGACTATGGATTTTGCAATACTGTGGATAACGTCACACATTAATAAGTCAAAATTGTATTTCTATATAAACACATATGCATTTATTTAATACAGTATAAAACGTTTTTTGTTACATTCCTTAATGACATCATTATTTGATTGGGTAATTGAATGCAGAAAGCGCTGCAACAGGCTGAATTAATAGATCATTCTCTCCTTCTCTCTGTCTTTCTCTCTTTGTCTCTCTTTCTCGTCTCTCTCCTTCTCTTTCTGTCTCTCTCTCGTCTCTCTCTCTCTCTCTCTCTCTCTCTCTCTCTCTCTCTCTCTCTCTCTCCCTCTCTCGCTATCGTCTCTCATTTTTCGATTAAATGCCTGGGCTACTAATTTTAAAAGATATACTGTGATAAAAGTGACCGATGCTTATCCATCTAATTTATCAAACCTGCATCTAATTCTCACTTTAATTAACACACAATTTGTATTCTAACTTTACTTAGTGTAACTAAGGCCTACTAAAATGTAAATTCTGTGCACATGTCCAAACACGAGCTTTTCTTGTTAATGCCTCAGGTCTCAAAGGCTCAAACTAAACACACTAAAAATATTAGTTGGTTTTGTTTTTAAAAGATACAAAAAACATTAGAAGTTCTTTTTTTTTTTATTCTTTTTTTTTTTTTTATTCTTTTTTAAATTATTTACAGTCCTGAGAACTGTATTTGTTTACGAGTGTTCTGTTCTTCACAGGCTCCACTGGTTTTCGAGGATCGTAGTCGCCCTTGGTCTCCAGGCAAACTGTGGGTTGATTTGTTACGGTACTACACCGTGGAATTTCAAATCCAGAGGAAAGTCATTAGCGTTCGGACAAATGGCGACTTGTGGCGTGATTTGAAAGACTGGCCCAAAAACAGGATCGCAATCGAAGGTTTGAAAAGCCACGTGTCTGTGCCTGGAGATGAGAACTTCATGAATGCTGTTCATTTTCAGATCCTTTCGCCGTCCAGGGAAATGTCGCTCGGACCATGAACAGTCAGCTGATGTTTTACTACATGTTGCATTGTCTCAGAACCACGTACAAGTACTTTGCTTCTCCTGCTAAACTACCTGCCAAGAAGAAGGGTTTGAGTCTCAGTCACGGGGGCGAACCAGAAGCCTCAGTTTTTCAGTCTGACAGTGAGACGCAGAAAGGAAGCAGAAATGTGGCGTCCAGTCTAGATGGAGCCGAACAACTCGAAGACTCTGATTGTATAATTGAGCTTGAAATGGACGTTGAGGAAGAGGCTGAATCAGACGTGGAATCAGAGGTGGGTTTCAACAAACTTGTTTATGAAATGTTTGTCAAACAACTGAGCAGCTCATCTTTGTGTCCAGTAGATTTGTGTCCAGTAGATTTAATAAATGTAATGGAGAACCTACATGACAGTTCATTTGTTTGGCCTTTTGGCAAGTGTTTATACATTTTATAAAATTTCACATTGTTTATGTGACAGTTTAAAAAAAAAAAAAAACACATCACGACTGGACGGAATTTTCTCTGAGATGCATTTTGTGATGAAAAAACCTCATGTTGCCCATAATAATAAATGTCAGAATTCATGATCGCACAGAGTTCGAGTAAAGTAAAGTAAAGTAAAGTAAAGTAAAGTAAGTAAAGTAATCTAAATCCATTAGTGGATCCCAGTGATGACGACAATAAAAAGCATAAATAATGCGGTTACAAAATCCTTTGTCTTGTTCAACAATTATATAACACATTTGGGTGAGATCTTGGTGATGTTTTGCCGATGCATAAACATAATTAAATTAATAATAAAATAGAATGCTACATTTTAATAGAATAATGTAAGTTATAAACAAACGATGTAGACATTGAAATGTAAGAAGAAAAGAGCATTATATATATAATGCTATGGTTTTACGTGTGTGTAAAATTTTGATATTTTGATATGACAAAAAGAGAATCATATCAAACAATTGAGATAAATTAATCATGAAAATAAAAGCATTAAAACAATTAAAAATTTTATCTGATGTTAATCCCAATTCTTAATGCAGTTTTTGCACTGGTTTTTAATACATATATTTATTAATTTTTTTAACAAGCCTGCTAGCATATTAACTTAAAATGTGTTAACTGTATTTAAAATCAATTCTATCAAACTTGGTTTTGTAACTTCACAGGCTGAACAAGAGGAGGATGAGGATGATGATGATGATAAAAACGAGTTGCCAGAAGTGGATGAATCTGGCTGCGATCACTCTGGCGATGAAATCTTTTCTTTTGACGATGAATTGAGTGAGAACGCTGCCGACACACAAGCTGAAGTTGTTTCCCAGGATGCATCTCCAGATACACACCCAGGCTTTAAATATGTCTTTAACAAACAAGTCTTCAGCAACGGCAAGGTGTGTTTTTACCTTTTAGTTTAGGTGTGTGTGCGTGTGTGTGTGTGTGTGTGTGTGTGCGTGTGTGTGTGTGTGCCTCTGCAAGAACTATGAACATGTGTTTTGTTAACCAACATAATGACGCAAAGGAAATGAAAAACGCAAAAAAAGAACTATGCCATAAAAATAATTCTATATATTCTATATCCATAAAATAATTTTTCCATGACCTATTACAATATAAATTACCCTTGAGTTCAGCTTTCCCTCCAACCTTCTGCAATAGTAACATTAAATATAAGTAGTAACAATTGATGGCAGAAGTGATACGTTTGACATCTTATTGTTTTATCAGTTCTTGTCCCTTCAGTATCCGTCACTATCCCGTGTCTTTTCTCTTTCAGCCGCACGTTCTGGTGTGCAGCCTGTGTAACAGCGACGGACACTTAAAGCAGGACTGTCCTGATGACTTCAAACCAGAGAAGCTACAAACACTTCCTGTTCTGACTCTGGATTTCCTCAAGACCCTCAACGACGTGTGTGAGCAGTGTTACAGTGAGTTCCGTCCGTCAAACTGGTCTGCAGGTTTCTGATTGTGCCAATATACACACTGACAACTCGAGTTTTTATTATTTATCTGTTTGCGTTATTTTATTAGCTTTAGAAATGCGTCACTTAATTACTTGATAAATGCAGCACATAATAAGAATGATTTTTATAAAATATAATTGATTTCAAACACTCGTGTTATGGCTTTTATGTTTTATTTGGGGTTTTTTTATGTTTTGACCAAGGCCAATTTTTCACTGGTTTCACTGGTTTTCACTGGCCAATTTTTCACTGCCGTTTTGTTTTGTATAGGTGATTTCTCTCCAGATGATTTGGAGGACAAAGTCCGAGAACATGTTCGCCAAGAATTTGAGACTTTCCTAAGGTTCCATATTCCAGGTAACAAATTTTCATACATAATCATTAACCAAACTTGCATTGAATGTATATTGTTCTATTTAATTGGGTGAAAATCTATAGTTCCGAAAACAAATCCGATTACCTAACATTATCAATATATGGGACAAAATTCTGCTCAGTTGTGACAGACTCATCTGATTGGTCTGGAATCAAACCGTGTATAGTATGTACATGTGCAGTTTTTACACTAATTTGACGTATTGCCCTGATTGGTCAAAGCGAACCAATCGTGGAGCAGAACACTGACATTGTCCCGCCCACCATGACAAGTCTTAAAATTCAAATTGGCTAAACAGAGATCGGAATTAACATTAGTCGCTGCGACTAGTCCTAAAACATACACAACAATCAAACAAATTCACAACAAAAGTCACAACAAATTGACTTCGACTAGTCACATTGCTCGATAGACTCACATTGAACAATATTTGGAATATATATCTCTAAAGTGTTTCTCCTAGTCGCAATTTAATTGAAGAGAAATACTTTAGAGACATCTACGATTATTTATTTATTTATTTATTTATTTATTTAAACGTGTGCATAACAAATAATAACAGCAGACACTGTTTTAATTATTCTGCGTTTTTAATGTAGTTCGAATGAATTGCATTACATATAAAGATGTCAAATCAAAACACTTTTTATTATGACATCATCGTGTGAGCTGTGGTGAGTAAAAAAGCTTGGTGCAAACTCGCACAGCAGTGTTGTGGGTGCTTATATTAGTGTAAATGTACGCCTACTCCTTTTAATCTTCAAACTTGTTGTTACTAGTGCTATTACATTTGTCCTAGTAGTAAAATAATTTAAGATATCTCCAAATATTTATGACTAGTCATAATGGAGTTGAAGATATATCCAAATGCATTTAATTCAAGATATCTAAATCCTATTTTGACAAGTCAATAAAATTTCAAGATCTTCAGTTTGATTTATAACTATAGTAGATTTATATTTAAAGATATCTTCAAATGATATAGTTGTATCTGTGAATGCTGTTCATTATCTCTATCTTCTTTTAAAAACGGCGGCATGGCACTTGGAAATAGCTGATTAAATGTGATGAAAGGCATGTGTTCAGAATTTTACAACACATTTTGTTCACTCAATTTTGTTCACTCAACAACGTTTTAAATACCCAATGTCTATATAACAATTAAAGATGAGATTAATAAATAGGTTTTGAAACGAGTGTTGAACAAAATTGTGTTTTTTTTTTCTTGTTCTCATCAGGTGCCAAGTTGACGTTGTTTGGCTCTTCAAAGAACGGCTTTGGGTTCAAGCAGAGCGACTTGGACATCTGCATGACTCTTGAAGGCCAAGACACTGCAATGGTGACTTGTTTCTACATGTTTATATGCTAAACTACAACTAATAGTATCTGCTTTGCAGCTGTGTGGATCATTTATTTAGTCTGTGTTGGAGTTTGTTACATGAACACTTCAGTAGTTGGGACGATCTCTAACACTTTGACGATTCCAAACACGATGTTGATGTGGTCGTGTGTCTTGAATGGATTCAAACGCGTTTAAATCATCCATGACAAATGAAGAGTTGTGCTCTTTCCCAGGGTTTGGACTTCATGTCTATATTTGAGAGTTTGACTGACGTTCTAAATAAACACTCTGGTAAGATTTCTTTTTCTTATTTCTGTTACTGCTTTAAACTTTTTTTTTATGTTTTGTAGTAGGTACCATATTTACAGTGAGTCTCTGTTTATTGTGGTTGTTCCTTTATTTTTTTAAATTTAAGGCATAAATCTTCCTCACACAACTTTTAGAAAGAGAGAATCTAAAGCAATTGGACTGTTAGCAGAAATCTGCAGAAAAGGAACGTGTGCGCAATATATTTATACAGTTTAACAATGTCATTTGGACTGTCAAAATGGTTGCGGTAAATTACAAGAACAGTTCTATAGTGTTAATTGGAGGAATGACTAAGCAATAAAAACAAAGTTGTCTAATGAATAATTTTATATTTTGATTAGTTATGCACATTCATTCCTTCCTTTCTTTTGTCTTTTTGCGTGTGTGTAAAAGGCCTGAGAAACGTGCAGCCCATTACTTCCGCTAAAGTCCCAATTGTGAAGTTTTACCACAACAAATCTGGACTGGAAGGAGACATCAGTTTGTACAATACACTGGTGAGTTACTGTGATCATGATGGGTTAACCTCTTAACTAAAACACAAAAAGATTGAACTATTTTTTTTTAGATTGAGTTTCTTTTTTAAACCGAACTGTTACAAGTAATGATTTGATTTCGTAAATATTAATAAAGCCAGTATGAGGAATTTCCTTTGTACTGTAAAATAGTTTTCAGAATCTTATAATAGTCAAATCAAATATTACTTTTGCTCAGATGGCTGATTAGTGATGATTTAGTGACTGAAGAGTGATTTGTCTAAAATATTTGAGTAGATGGACTTTGTACTTCAGAATGTTTGTCTACTTGTACTGGTGATCAATAGTATAAGCGAATTTTACTATACTTTATTTACTACCTTATTGATTGAGTACTATGTACTCTTTACTCTACATTTTTATGGACACTTTTCATTGTAATTGTGCGCGAGAAGTCGGCATCTTTTTCTACTGTGGTTAATTTCTGATGAGGCGGATGAGGCGATATCGCCATCTGCAGGATGCTGACGGTACTGGATGCTATTTATTAGCTAATTCACTTGAATATGATTTAGCGGTTGCACTTTTTGCGCCTTTTTTTTCTCTACTAGGAAATAAAACCTCAGAAATTAAGTGTTCCTTGTTTTTAACATTTCATGTTTTTTTAGCCTGAATTCAGTACAAGTAAACTACTTATAAGTTATTATCTTAAAAGATAGGATATTTACAACTTTTACTCAAGTTTTCTTGGACTTGGTAAGAAATCAACCCTTTTTGAATAGGTTGTCTTGTGTCACGATTGTTTCTTTCTTCCTCGGCTCTGTCTGTCTGCCGTTTTTTGGATGCAATAGAGATTTCCCTCTTTTTCCATTTCCAGCCGTTGCACAACACAGAGTTGCTGGCGTCCTACGCTGCCATTGATGACCGGGTGAAGATTCTCTGCTACGTCATGAAAGTGTTTGCTAAAGTAAGATCCAAATCTTTTAATAAGTGGGGACTATATGAGGCAAAGCAACGTTTTCGGAGGAAATTTAACACATTAACCACTGACATTCATCCATCCATCCATCCATCCATTTTCTACTGCTCACTTGGAGTTGGCACCAATCGCAGCAACTGTGAATACACACAAATTAGCCTGACACGTACGTTTTTGGACCCAAGATCTGGATCGGAAACCCACGCGAGCACAAAAAGAACATGTAACGAAAGAGTCAAACTCACACCTTCAGTCTCGAACGGGTCCTGGTGAGGCGAGAGCGCTACCCACTGCTCCACCGTGCCACGCCATTAATATCTGTTGTAAAATGTTCTCAAAGGTAATTGTCGAATTGACTCTCTCGTGCGTGTCGTCCAGGTCTGTGATATTGGAGACGCTTCACGTGGTAGTCTCTCCTCGTATGCCTACACGCTGATGGTCCTGTACTTCCTTCAACAAAGGAAACCTCCTGTCATCCCGGTTCTTCAAGAGGTACAGCTTTTTTTTTTTTAGCCACAGTGATTATGTAACAAAATTTTAAGTAAAAATGCCTTTTTTTCTATGAATGTGTTCACTCATACATGCTGTTTTGTAAGTGTTATGGTAGAAAAAATCTTTTCTCGCAGATAAGTGATGGGGAGAGCAAGCAAGCCATGTTGGTTGATGGCTGGGATGTTCAGTTCTTTAAAGATTTAAAGAATCTGGTGAGTTGCGCCATCAGACACGTTCCTCTAGTTTAAACGAAAAACAATAGCATCTTCAGAACTAATTACACATACAATTATTATTTGAAAATGAAACATTCAACTCATTTTTTAATTTAAGAATCTTCGAATTAATATGGAAAATGCATTATAAATATTTGAGAACAGACTGGGAATTAAAATTCTGTGAAGTGTTTGAATTTATTTCTCTTTAAACTTGACACTGTGCCTGGATCACTTCAATCACTTTACCTGAACCAGCTAGGTTTTTTGTGTGCCTTTATCATATTTTATTTGTATTGCATTTTTTTCATCTTTATTTTTAGTCTATTTCATCACTCACTTTTTGCTGCATCCCCTCCCCCCAAACCCCCAAGTTTAAATGCTGGGCGTTATGGGAAAATAAAACATTTCACTACGAGTCGTACCTAATAAACATGTACCTAATAAATAAAATTTAAATTTGAAGATATAACTTTTCATATAACTTATCCGCTCTGAATACATTTTCTTTTTATTCATACATAATTATGTGTTACTTGTAGATGGGTTGCGATGAGATAAAATAATGCTATGAATCTTCGCAAAGAGCAGAAAGGGGGGCTACGATGAAGGTCAGGTGAAGATATACAGGGGCTTGTTTTGTTTCTTCAGCACAGATGCTGGCCGGATTACAGGAAGAACAAGGAGTCGGTGGGTGAGCTGTGGCTGGGCCTGCTGCAGTTTTACACCGAGATGTTTGACTTCAAGGAACATGTCATCTGCATTCGCCGAAAAGAACCTCTCACCACTCTGAAGAAGCAGTGGACCTCCAAACACCTTTCCATTGAGGGTGAGATTGAGCGTTGACTGAGAGGACATTATTAGATTTAAAGCCATGAAGCCGTTATATGGATCGTGTTTAATGCGCTGATGCATTGCACATTTTTTTTTTTAAAGGAGTTAAAGTAGCCATTGTGTTTACGGTGTACTGTTTATGATTTGTTTAAGTTCTCTGAGGCTTGATGAAGGCTTCTCTGAGGTTGATGAACACGCTTTCTTGTGGTTCAATGGGGTTACTCCTGTAATTAACTCCTGTAATAAAATAATAAAAAAATCTGGGAAAACCTGTAACAAAATAATAGCATTTTAGACTTTTGGGAAAAAAAAAATAATAATACACACACACACACACACACACACACACACACACACACACACACACACACACACACACACACACACACACACATATATATATAACAATTTTATTTTTTTTTTTTTTCTTCAAAAGTCTGAAATATTACTTTATCTTTAATATAATATCTCTATATATACATATAATTGAAGTTTAACATGCTTTAATTGTGCAAAATTAACTCCAGCAATACAATAAAAATACATCTGTAAGAACATGACAAAAAACAACTCTTCTGTTAGAAAGTCCAGCTTCAACAATATCTCTTGATAAGAAGAGTAATAATAGAAGAGTTTTACAAAGATGAGACGAGATGTTTATAATGTGAGCTTAGACTTAGACCAGCACCCGAAACGAGACTTTACACTTGTACTTTATGTGTGTGCGCAGCCGCAGACCCGTCCACACAAGGAAGGCAACATCTGGGTCATTTCATAGTGTAAAAAAGTAGTGCCTGTGTTCTGTGTGCAAAGCGCCGGTCAGTTTACCTACACGCGGAATGATTCTGAACGCGCGTTATGAAAGAGAGTAAAACCCGGACATTTTCATGAATTTAAAAAATCCGTCCGGACGCCCCGGTGTAAAAAGAGGACAAGTCCGGAGAAAAGAGGACGTCTGGTCACCCTAAAGTTATACATCTCTTTTGTTTTAGACCCCTTTGATTTGAGTCATAACCTCGGCGGTGGACTCTCACGCAAGAGTAAGTGCTTTCTTTTGTCTTTTACCATCACGTGAATGATTTCCTTGTGCATTGGCCAGTGAAGGACATCGGGTTGATTCTCAAGGAATGTCAAAGCCAATGTATAAACGTATTGCAGTGTAAGTGATAAATATGTCTGACTTGCCATAGATAGTTACTTTTACTTAAACAAAGTTAGTTTCTATTTACAGAGTTTCTTGAAACGTATTTACGGCTGCTTGAAAATGCTTGAATTCCACTTATGTGCTTTCAAGCTGTTAAAAACACTTGAGTTTTAAATGAGGTGCTTGAAATTTTTACAATACTTATTTCACAACAAACAATTATCTAACTGAATTGTCCGCTTTTTAGAAAAAGGAATAAAAATATGTCCGGAAGCCTAATATTTCAACTGCTCCTCCACTGAAGTAGTGATGAGAAGTTCGATTATTTTAACTGACTCGGATTGCTAATTCTTGAACAATAAAGTGAACGAATAATTTCCGAGTCATTTGTGCATTTTGTTCATTTACATTTAGTTCATTTGTTTTATATTGATGGTAAAGAAACTAATATTGACAGTCGACTAGACAGACAGTGACACTTACAATTGCTATTATTAAGCTTTGTTTTTTGTTTTTGTTGTCACATAATATCTATTTAAATCGGATTAAATGGCAAAGTTTAATTTTGATTGTATTTATGCCTACTTTTAAATATATATTTTACTACAACTGTATGGTGCTGGAAAAGCTCGAACACAGACCATGAAAGTGTTTGAATTTGACTTTTCTGAAATTGTAGGAACTCTGTATTTAATAGGAAAAAGTTTTTACAATTACTTAATCTGAATAATCTGAATTTGTAGGTAAAGAAACATGAACCGTAATCTTTCCAAAAAAGACTAGTCTTACTATCTAGTCTTATAGTCTTGAACTACAGAATCAAAGGCCAGGTATAACTTAATAAAATCAAACAATTTATTTGATGATTAGTTCAAAGCATTGGTGTATTCACTCACATTGAAGTTTGTGGTTAAATTACAAGAATGTAAAAAACAGAAACGTAACTTGCTTTTTTTCCCAGCAAACGTTGGGTTACTCTTAGCCAAAGCAAGTTGAATTCAACGTTTAATCTTTGAATGTTAGAGCCTTCATGTTTATTTATTCATACAGGTCAAATAATTATATCTCAATCAGAGTCGATTGAGCTTTGTTCAAAAAGTAGTAGATTGTTTATTGATTACGCACATATTGACATTTCTGTTTTCACATTTTCCATGATTACATCTAATGAACAGAGTAAACCATGGAAAAAGCCTGAATGCAGTCTCTCAGAATATTTTTGAAAATCTTAAAAAGAGTTTTACTTTTTAGTTTTTTTTTTACTTTTTACTTTTTAGTCTAGAGATGTCCAGGAGCGTGTTTACGGTCAGATCAGTTCCCAATAAAGCACAAATTTGATTTTGCAGCCAATTGCAATCCAATCTTTCCATCAGTTATGACGTAGGTGACATGAAGCGAAACAATGTCACATGGCAACAGTGCGTGTGTATATAATGTTCTCTTGATTATAGTGATGTAAAGCCGCGCTCATCCTGAAACGGTTGACCTTTACTTTGTGTTTGCATTGTTGTGCCATTATTTTTGTTGAGAATTTAAAAAGCAGCAGCTTCACTCTTGTCCCCTGTGTTCCAATGGCTATTTAATTATAATTATTAATAATCCGCCTAGTTTTGATGAGCAGAGCTGAGTTGAGTTTGTTACGGAGTGAATTGCTGAACGACTCCTACGTCTCCTTTGGAAAATAACACGCGTGAATATATACATATATAATTGGAGTCGTTTTTATTTTATTGAGACTAATAGCACATAATAACTTTGCTCATCTATATATTTTTCACACTGTAAGTTAAAAGCAATTACAAAATGATTGCACTAATCTCAACCAATTGCAGTCTCTGCTGTTCTGTTTGTGCAGTTGTAAAATATTTAGCTTGTGCCCTATTCTTTTTTTTCTAAGATTATAGATTTAAAATTATTCTTTCTAAATTGATTGTGTGAAACGCTGATGGCATTCCAGTATAAACCACAGTTGGTCGCAATCCATTCCAATACAGATATTACATGTAATCCGCTTTGCAGAAGAAAAAAAACGAACCTTTTTATTCTAAATTTAGATTTGTTTTGAATATTATGACAGACTAACACAAACTCTAAAGATGACTTTTAATATGTTTAATCCCCACAGTGAGACAAAACCGTGGAAGTATTTGCCTTTTGTTGTGTGACACACTAAGTTTACAATCGTATTGTATGTATAATCATATTGTATGTTTTGCTTTCAGTGGCAAACTTCATCATAAAGGCCTTCATCAACGCCCGCACAGTGTTCGGCTCCCCGGTTCAAATCTTCCCGGCCGTGTACTCCAATAAAATGGTATGTCAACAGCCACCAAATACGATTTGAAATGTCTCGCTAGTTCGGCTCAATATGCTCATCAATGTGTTTTGCAGGAATATTTCTTCGACCCTGACGTGCTCACAGAGGGCAAACTGGCTCCCAACGACCGTTGCTGCCGGTTTTGTGGGAAAGTCGGCCATTTCATGAAGGAATGTCCAATTCAAAAGAAGTAATATTCACAACTACTACTTTACCGTCTTTGTTTGTTATAAGACATTGGTGGGGTGAGGTGTACCTAATGCATGTTGGGTAATCACGTGGCCTGCAAAGTGTTGAGTGGCAGATAGAAAGCAAAAACTTAAAAAAAAAAAAAAACGCATCTTTTTAGGTGGCATGTGTGGAAATGCAGTCTATAGCTTTAATGCAGTACAACTTTTAACAAACTTTTAACAATCTTTGCTCAAAAAACTTTAACAACAATCTTTACATTATCAACGAGATGTGAATTTTAAAAACCTCTACATATTAAAAGCCTTTCTAGTCAGTCTCTCAACATTAAACTCCTGGATGGTGCTTTTGAATAACGCTATGTAGAGCAGTAGCCGATAACACAAGAGCATCCACACAGTAGCGCTCTTTACCTTCACACAATAGTCTTCTAAGATCCACAGTTTGTGAAGAGTCCAAATATGTCAAAGCCATCGATTAATGAGCCTAGAAGCCGGAAGAAGTTGACATGGATATTAACAACACACGGAACCTCGGATCATGATCTTCATGACGAGATGAAGTCAGAAGTATTGGTGATACTTCCGGTACTAGGATGTCACGAACAATTCTCGATAAACTGCTTCAGAACAGAATTCCCAAATTCCGGGGACGGAATTCATCCACCATCCATGGCAAAAATCAATCATGTCTCCAGCCTGAAAAGACAGACGTTGCACAGGAATGCCCGGGCCGGACCTGGAAGAGAAGCCGAATCGCAAGGTGAAGACCCGCCAATGTAGTTTTGTTTTTGTACCTTCCTGAAGACATTATTTAGCACATACAGGCGGCAAAACTCTGCAGACATGTCAATTGACTGTTATGCACAACTGCCTCCAATGGAGGTTAGTTTACGGTATTTTCATAAAGATGTATATGTTATATATTGTAATGCTGGGCTCTGTAATAAACACAGAACTAAACGTGGCTCTGAAAGTGTATTTTTGTCTTCTGTCCACTACACCTCTCTAGTCATGTTTAAGTGTGAGCCATTCCGTGATGTCAAAAGCAACCAGCCACAATGAGTGAGCGATTATGGACCAGCTCTGAAAATTGTCTCAAGTGACCAAGAAGCCCCAAGCCCTGTTGGGGATGAAGGGGAATCTGCAGGAACGGGATCTTGGAAGATGGTCAGGATTCTGCAAAGACTTAAACTTGGAAGATGGACCGGAATCTAGGAACTTGGAACTTGGGAGGTGGATAGAAATGTCTAGGGACTGGAACTCGGGAGGTAGTAGGGAATCTGCAGGGATTGGACCTTGGAATATGGACGGGAATCTGCAGGGACTGGAACTTGGAAGATGGACTGGAACTTGGGAGGTGGACAGGAATCTGCAGGGACTGGACCTTGGAAGATGGACTGGAACTTGGGAGGTGGACAGGAATCTGCAGGGACTGGAACTTGGAAGATGGACTGGAACTTGGAAGGTGGACAGGAACTTGGGAGGTGGACAGGAACTTGGGAGGTGGACAGGAATCTGCAGGGACTGGAACTTGGAAGATGGACTGGAACTTGGGAGGTGGACAGGAATCTGCAGGGACTGGAACTTGGAAGGTAGACGAGGGAATTTCTAGGGTCTGGAACATGGGAGGGAGAAGGAATGGATTGACCTTGGATTGGACTGAGTGGTCGGAGAGATTTTGGTCAACACGGATGCACACATGGCAGCATGTGAGTAAGGGTAGGGAATTGGACTTGTGTCCTTAAGGTTGCAGGTTTGAATCCTCTCTGGCTGGTTCTGCAATACTTACAGTAAGACACTTAAGGCTGCCCAATGCTCCGGGTTTGTGTGTTTCACTTTACTTGGTTAAATGCAGAGCACAATTTTGATGGGTCCCTAGTGGCCATATTGACAAACGTACTTTCACATTATATTATGTCATCACACTAAAATGTCTATGCTGTAGTGCTGGTGATGTTTCAGGTCTATGTCTGATGTTATCATACAACACCTGCTGACTACTGTGTGAGCCAGCCCACATCTGCATGCGTAAGGTTTCTGCTACTGCTTTGCATATCGACTCATTAGGACTTCAGCATTCTTGTGGAAAGGAGTTCCCCGATCGTAATGTCTTGTTCCTTCCTTACCGGAAACAATGATTACGCTTGTAACCTGAGACGTTTCATTCGTTCTGTTTCTGGTACCCTGACACACAGAAAACCTACCAAAGCTATGAGGGAACACGGCTCCTACAAAGACAAATGGGTCCGAGAGAAGGAGGAGAGGAGCTGCTTTTTGTGCGGCTCCAGTTCTCACATGAAGAGAGACTGTCAGCTCTCTGGATCTTTGGGTAGCCATTTTGTTCAGCTTGGCAAAGTTACGCTTCAATTCACCTAGTGATGTTTGAGAGCCTTGTTTCTGTCTTGTCCTTCACAGATTCCCCACGCAGACAAAGTCCTGCCTCCACCAGGGCCAAACACGTATGTTCAGCCGTGTACACTCATTAGATGAATTAGAGAAGATGAGTTGGGTAAAAGTTTAAACGAGTAAGCGTGCAAATGTTTATCTGTGAGTGGCACAATTGCATCTGTGATGGATGGATGGATGAATATAAGAGGCATAGATGGATGGATGGAATGATGGATGCATATAGGAAGAATGATGGATGGATGGATCGATAGATCAATGGCTACACGAACATAGGAAGTGTGGATGGATGGATGTATTTTGAGAGCATGGATGGATTGTATGAATGAATTAATTAATGGATGGATATAGGAAGCATGGATGTAGGATATAGGAAGTGTGGATGGATGCATGTATGTTCGGATGAGATATTAGATGGATGCCTGGGTGAATTAATCAAAGATCGTTAGGTAGATGTATGGACGGATGATTGATTTAACTTTGTGTCTGTCCTCTTGTAGGGAAGTCCGCAAAGGGATGGTACAAAGAGACATAAAGTAAAGAAGGTGATTCTGGGTCCTGAACATGGTACGTAAAGCGCAGATCAATCGACGGGTCAATTGCTAGTGCTAACGTAGCTCTGCACGTGTGTCAGTATCTCTTGAGCTTTGAATCGTACGTGTTGCTGACAACTGTACACAAGGTTGTGTTTATCAGCCGACTATAATGAAATCATTCTGTTGTTTTGTCGCAGGAAGTCTGGTCAACAGACATGGATCTTTCATGTCACCGGTCCAGGGTGCGAGTCCTTTCAGGGGCAAGCGTGAAAGTAAATCTGTGGAAGACTGATTTTAGTTTGATTTTGGTGCTGTTTTCTTAGCATGTTTTTATTTAATGTGTTTTATGTTTTTATAAAGACCAGTATTTGGTTTGAAAGTCATCCTGCTGCCCCTGTTGAATTTTATTAAAGAAAACACAAAAAGCTGTGGGTGCAAGAATCATTTTTCAATTTACAATACAGTATACGAAGATCCAAAGTTACTTTGGCGTGTGCGCGTGTGCATGTATTGCTGCTATTCTGCCGGGCAAATATTAAAGCACTTTCCTCCGATGAATTATTATTTCGTTCTACTATATGTAAATATAAAAAACAACAAAAGTAACAGTCACTCTTACGTTTACCGGCGCACGTTGGTCTTGATATTCATAAATCGACCTATGTTACGCAAGTTGCGTACTTACGTAACGCGCTTGTCTGTTTTAGTTCTCCATTGGTCCGATTTGCTGTCACTCGAATTTTCCACCAATCCAGATCGTTTAATAGGCGGGGCCTCCTCGTATTACCTCTGGTGTTTACATCCATACACGAAGAGCTTCAATAAACTCAACATGTCAGCCTCCATAGCACGGGCGACCGTAAGGGCGGTAAACAGACGGAAATTGTTGCCAACAAGGGCGGCTTTAACACTGGTGAGTGCTGTGCTAAATTACAGTATAAACGCTTTTTACAGGTATATGAAACACTCAAGTGAGACTTGACGAAAAACACTTTAACGAGACTCGACAATCGAAGTCACAACTCGCAAACATCTATCACACGTAACCTTGTCAAATTTCTCAGTCATTTCACACCGGTTATGTTTATCTGGAGTCGCGATGTTTATGTCAAAATGTCGAAATATCGTTGATCTTGTTGGCAAACGCACAGAGGGCAATCGAGTGTTTCACTTTCGGCGAATTTTTGGTTCGATTTTACATACTAACATACTAAAACCATTGAATCCTTTAATATTATTAATAGTGAATTGCTTTATTATACTATGCATTATTTAAGTAGTGATTTATACGATGTTACTTGGTACTAACTATGTATTTTTAACACCCTCAACGAACTCCTATTGTTCCTTTTGTTTCCTTAATTTGAATGTGCACAGATTTGATTTATTTATATTCTAAATCCTTCTGTAATGTGACAGTTCAAATGTGCTCTACAATATACATTAGTCTGTGTTTGTGAGAGAGCAAGAGCGAGCTCATCTGTTTTTCTGTTTTTTAAGACGCCTTCGGCTGTGAGTAAAGTCAAACAGTTACTTACAGAGAAACCAGAATTTGTAAGTAAATGTTCTAATATCAGTAACAAATATGCCGCTTGTCTTCTGATAAACACAACCATCTTTATCAGGTGTTTTTTTTTTCCTAACAGATCGGCCTGAAGGTCGGCGTCCGCACCAGAGGTTGCAATGGCCTGACCTACACGCTCGACTACACGAAGGAGAAAGAGCAGTCAGACGAGGAGGTTCTGCAAGACGGTGAGATGAACCAGAGCTTCGTGAGGCGACTGTGAGATGACGCCTGTTCTTCTGGTTTCAGGCGCAAGAGTGTTCATAGAGAAGAAAGCTCAGCTGACACTCCTGGGCACAGAGATGGATTTTGTGGAGACGAAGCTCTCCAGCGAGTTTGTGTTCAACAACCCTAACATCAAGGGCACGTGCGGCTGCGGAGAGAGTTTCAACATCTGATCTGAAGAGGATCCTGGAGGTTTCTGGGTGAAGGACTTCGACTTAGAGCCCGAGCTGGAGGCGGTGGGTTTGCTCGGGCTTGGGTTTCAGTGCTGTTTCCTCATTGTGAAGCGATTTAAGAAAAGTTCTGCTGCAGAAGAGCTTCTATTTTGTTTTGTTTTTTCATTCAACGTCTGAAATGGCAGAGACGTTTCTGAGCATCTCCTCGTGTGCCATGGCCTGCCTGACCGCATCTTCTTCATCTTTTGAGTTTAATCCAAACACATGCATATTTTTAAACTAGTATAAATGGTCCCTTCTGGGTTTATATTTATGTTTCTGGTAACTGTATTTCTGAAGATGGACGTGCTTTACCCGTGTGTCTGGTTTGTCTCTAGAAGGTAGAAGATGCTCGTGTTGCGACGCTAGAGTCGTGTTTGAGTGACATGAGAAGTGCTGCAGAAGCCTAGGTTGGATTTTTCATGCAGATGTTGCACTTGAACACAGTGTCTGTTGCAGGACGCACGTGTAAAGCCGGTCTTTATTAAACGCACAAATAATAAAGAGCAGTGTTTCTGATTTGAAAGCCTTTGTTCAGTTGAATGTCTGGTGCAGTACGTAGATTTAACTAGACTAAACTTTTTTTGCTTTCATAAATGCACTTTTGCATTTCATAAATCTTTGTGTGTTTAGTCTCATGAAGTTTAGTCTCACATCATGTGGATGTGTCTTATACCCAGTATGTCTTTTGTTCCCATACTACACTTGTGTTTCTAAAATCACAATCGTGTAAAAGATGTCACAACGGATGACGGATGGATTTAAATTAAACAAAATTCCAATTGAAAACAAAGGTTGTACTATTACTAAAAAAATGTATACCGTATAGCACAACTATACATTTACGTTCAGTTGTACTGTACAAATACTGTATTCATGTACAGTACAATTCAATTAAGCCTTTAGCCTAAGTGTGATTTAAAGCGCCT
>MU204310.1:2131968-2143925 GCA_017309775.1 Paedocypris sp. Pulau Singkep
CTTCTTGCAGTATTTGCACAACACTGCCAGTGTCTTCCTTTTTGCACTGTTTTTGTTTTGTTTATTGTTTTGTTTATTGTTATTGTTTGTGTACATACTTGTATTTATGTTGCACCGTAGGCTGAGGGGAATGCAATTTCACTGTGCTGTATATCACAGATGTACTGCATATGTGACAATAAAGTTACTTGAACTTGAATTTGCTAATTATTAATTATATAATAATTAATACTATGCATTAATTTAGTTGTTTTAATGAAGTTGTGTTGCATCGAAGCCTACAAGCTGGACACAGAAGCGACTCGTGTGATCCTGTAACCTGCATGATGACAAGCTATTTCCCAGTGGACCGTTGCCATAGTAACGCGTCGCGCGGGCTGTTTTGCGCCCTTGCTTGCGCGCGAAAACGCCCGGGAAAGACGAGCATCGCCACGCCACGCCACGCCACAATGAGCTCACACCGGGGCAGAGTCCCAAACAACCACCGCAGAACCTCCACAGCTGCTGCAGGAGCTTTAACTCAGACATGTCCGTCAGCGATTCCGGCTTCGAGGACGATTTCCACACTTCTCCAGCAAAGCCGCGGTCAGTCGAATCAAACGTCCCACCGCCGACCGACATATATGAGAGTGAATATGAGGAGATCTTCTTCATCATCCAGAGACACAACGAGCAGCTCTACCTAGCGCGAGACTGTCTCGCGCGCCAGCCGCAGGTGAGTCGAGTCGGGTGTGAGTTGCTGTTGCTAAACTGAAAATTCCTCCTACAGCTCACAAGTTCCTACACTGACGTCACTGATCAGCTGTTCCTAGCTAGGGCCCTGCGCAAGCGCGTTAAAACACGTCAAAACACAATGCTAATATAAATAACTACAAAATATGGTAACATGTTACGAATATCGTGTGTACTGTTAAGTGTCCGTGTTCATTTAGTGCGTTTGTGTTTATTCATTGATCCAACGCTACAATATCAAAAGTACATACAACAAAAGTACAGAATGTTTGTACGATCAAGTAGGAGAAGAAACGAGAGATATAACGAACAGCTAGCTAGCTAAGAACGGCTGAGCGGTGACGTATGTTCTAACGCGCATGCTCAGCGCGCAACGTAGGAACTTCTGAGATGTAGGAAGAATTTTCAGAACACCTGTTCTGTGGCGGCGGCAGGTCAGCGCGGAGGCTCGCAGTAAGCTGGTCAGCTGGCTCCTGGCTGTCCACAGACATCTCAAGCTCTCGCTGGAGTCCTGCTGCTTGGCTGTCAACATCTTGGACCGGTTCCTCATCACGACTTCGGTGGCCGCGGACTGCTTTCAGCTGCTGGGGGTCACGTCTTTACTTATCGCGACAAAACAGGTACGTAACCTCAACTAAACCTTTGTTGAACCAATTGCATTTATTTATTTTATTTAGTTATTTGTTTTTTTTTTTATTAATTTACTTTATGCTGTTCCTTACACACAAAAGTCGTAGTTTTCTTTCTATTTTTCTCTAGACTAGCGCTGTCTCGTAACGAGAGTTAAAATCTGAGTTAATCCACAGTTAACTCCGAGTTAATCAATGTTTTCTTCTGAAAACTCCATTATTACGTCCATTACGGTATATAGTGATATTTTGGCAGTTGTGTTCCAGGCTGTATTCCTCGTGCGCCCTCTGGTGGCTTATGTGCGACAGACTATGAGCACAGATTAAATGTGCTTAAATCGAATCAAATCACATCACTTTTATTGTCACATCACCAACAGCGTGAGCAGTGATCAGTGAAAACTTGAGTGCAAACTTCAGTCAGTACAAACTTACAATACAAAATACAAAAAGGACGGGACAGTGCAAAATACTTGCTCTGACTTAATGCACTGTAATGCATGGGTTTGTTTGTAATGTTAATTATAAAATACTAATTGTAATAATTATGCTGTTTGCTAAATTAAGTCTGTAGTTTTCCCAAAACCTCCACCCTTTCAAACAAATTATTTTTGTTTTGTCAAAAATATAGTGCAAAAATATAATTAAAAAGTTATTGTAAAATAGTTCAGCATATATAGAGCTTGCCACTCCGACTGGTTCTACAACTGAGTGTGCGTGTGTGTGCGTGTGTGTGCGTGTGTGTGTGTGTGAGTGCGTGTGAGTGTGTGTGCGTGTGTGTGTGTGCGTGTGTGTGTGTGTGTGTGTGTGTGTGTGTGTGTGTGCGTATGTGTGCGCACGCACTAATTTTAACACTCATTCTTGGGTTTGTAGAATAATACGATACTGAATTCCTTAACATAAATTCTAGGATTTCACGAGTCGCAAATAATACCACACTACGTGCTACAGCGTGTCCGTAATATAATAATAATAATAATAATAAAATAATAAAAATAGTAATATATCGCCACCATGTGTCGGAGAGTGGAGTTGCATTCTCAGCATTTTTTGAAAAACATCAGGAAAATGTACAACTGAATACTTCTTGTTGGTGCGAAAATACTTTGGTGAATATATTTGACGTCAAGTGTTTCTTTGTGTAACTCTTACATGTGGGAATCTCAACGATTGTGTGTGTTTTTCAGGTGGAGGTGTCTGCTCCTCGCATTCAGCAGCTCCTTTCACTCTGCTGCAATTCGTTTTCCAGAGAACAACTCTGCAACCTCGAATGCCTCGTCCTTCTTCGACTCAACTTCAGACTGGTCGCACCAACCCTCGCCTTCTTTTACGACTACTTCACTCATCGCCTGACCAGAAGCAGTGAAGCGCTCCACACGCACATGGATTCATGGAAGGATTTGCTCCCGGACAGGAAGTGGAAGAGTCTGGCTCGTCGAGTCTGTGAACTAACTTTAGCTGATTACACGTTTAATAAATACCGGCCTTCTTTGATTGCCTGGTGCGCTATTAAAGTGGCCAAGGCGTTACTAAATGTGTCTTCACCTCTGAACTCTGACTACGGACCATCACTGAGATTATGTAATTATGAAATCGACCCAGTGTTTTCCCACGAAGACCACAGTTTAATGCAGCAATGCACACGTGAGCTCAGATTATTGGTTTCTCTTAATGAGGAAGCAGTCCAGAACTTTCTATCCATGGAAATCATATAGTATTAGTGATGTACACTAGTGTTGCGGCCAAACTCCAGACTTTTGTTCTGGGGCGATTCAGGACGACAAGGTCATTCATAATATACACAACTTTCACTCGAATAGTTTACTGTTTGTTATGTGTTAAACATGTCGTCTCATGAAGATTATGTAGACAAATTGCTTCACTTGCTCCTCTTTGGATAAAAGCGTCTGCCAAATCACCGTAAAGTGAAGTAAATTATGTCCTTTTTTGTTTTGTGCAGAATGTACAAACTGATCATCATCATCATGTGACCAAAATTCGTTTTTGCGTTATATCTTCTACAGCTTTATTAACGTTTTTTCATAGGACCCAAGCTGTAGCGCCACTGGGCCCAACAAGTGTAAAAACACTCCAATAACAAAGTAAGTCAAAATAGATTTGATACTAACTTGAATTTAGTATCAATTGAAGCGCAATTGAGTTCCCAAAAAAAAAAAAAATATATATATATTTTTTTTTGTTTGTTTGTTTGTTTTTTTTTGTTTTGTTTTTTTTAAATGTATAAATCCAAGAATGGGTACATAAAAAAATGTTTGTGAAGCGCGTCTCAATCACTGGTATTTTGTGCTAAATGTAAATTAACTCATTGTTTACTATTTATCATTGTTGTTTTTTAACTATCCATTAAGTTATCATTGAAGCTCTGTACAGAATTTGTAAAACAAGACCTGAATTAGCAGCATTTTAGAGAACTTTATTTTTATTATCCTAAATGAGTGTGTAGTTGAAATAAAACAGTGCAACGCTCTTTATCTTAGTAACCCTTCATCAAACACATTTCCACACGTGTAAGTGACAAGTCTTTTGTGTTTTCTCTCCTGGTTGAACTGCAGAGATTGTTCTTACTCAGTCCAGAAAGGTGTTCAAGTCCCGGGAGGTGTGTGTGTGTGTGTGTGTGTGTGTGTGTGTGTGTGTGTGTGTTGCCCTGTGATTGGCTAGTTGTTTATCAACCCTGTGTTTACTTTCTCAAGGGCATTTCCAGTCACCATTCTCTCGAATTGTTTTCTTTCTTCTGAGAAATGCCATCCAATTAATGACAGGAAAGCCACAATTGTAGTGACCATTGTTATTTGTTACTAATTGTTAGTGTGGTTGATTCCCCTCAAGCTTAGAAGGTAGCTTTTACCTCATGACAACTACACAGCAGCTAGTGTGTTTAGAGGTAGTTGGGTTTATGCAAATTAGGTAGGTGCAGACAACAGTGAAACATGCATAATGCTAATGGTATGTGGCTAAAGGCTAAAGTCAAGTCATGGGGAACAGCTTTCCATACGAAATAATTGAAAATACTGTTTACGTAATCCACGAATCATGAAAAACAATAATAGCAACTACTCTAGTATCATTTTGAAAGT
This sequence comes from Paedocypris sp. Pulau Singkep, assembly GCA_017309775.1. Lineage (NCBI taxonomy): Eukaryota > Metazoa > Chordata > Actinopteri > Cypriniformes > Paedocypris > Paedocypris sp. Pulau Singkep. Next base: position 2,136,425 of record MU204310.1, read on the forward strand.
ACAGTATACAGTCAAATAGTATTATTGTTCATTGTTGATAATAATGTATTCTTGATATTTATATTATTTTATATCACACATAGCCGTGTTTTTGACAGAATAATACGGTAATTCCATTGAAAATGTAAACGCTAAATTTCTGAAAAGTGCTGAGTTGTTCGCAAATCAAACCGCTGCTTGCACGTCAAAGAGCGTGAGCGTTTGAAACTGCCTTCTGCGATTGGTCGGTTCACCGGCAGTGGGCGGAGTTTCAACTCAAATCTTAGCGACTTCCCACAACAGTAGTTTAGTTGCTGTAGACGCCGAAACTGCGGGAGAAGTGAATGAAGTGACCGACAAGCTTTTACAAAAACGCCTCTTATTCAAAAGAGTCATATCTTGTAATGTTTGTTATTTTGATACGCGAATAAATGGCGTTATCGTATCGATCTGACTAACAAGATGAATTCAATGAATCGAAGGCATTCCTTTAATCACGAGTGTTTGAAGTAATTTTTGAGATAAATACAACTATTTACTTTTTGCTGCCATTTAAGAAGATGTCTGAAATAAGGTTCTCTAACATGGATGAGTCTTCTCTTCGAAATCTGGTACGTTCACGTAAATATACTATTTATTTCTGGATGTTTTAAATTCAATTAGTTTTGGATTGGTTTACTTGCTGCTGTGTAACAACAACAACAACAACAACTGTTATTACATATTGTAAATTATTTTAAAAGAACTCATTCCTAGTACTATATACGAGATCACAACAATTCTCCGTTGTTTACATGCGCGTGGAACCACGTGAACTCGAGCACGTGCCGTTTATAAAATAAATATAGATGGAAATATTCTGCTTTGAGGGAAAAAAACTTTGTTGTGAGAAAACTATTTTTTTCATACTTTTACACTTAAGAAGTTCGTTGGGTAATTTCAGTGATTACACGAAAGCAGGTCGAGCAGGTGATTACATAAAACATTATAGTTGTTCATTTTTAATGGCTGTTTTGTTATGAGCAAATGCACATGTCATTTCGATACATTTTGGTTTAATTAATTATTTGATGAATATGTTCTTGCTTTTTCCATATTTAGAAAATTAGTTACTAAACAAGTGCCAAAGGTCATTCCTTTCATCCCTATTTGTAGGAAAAGCTGTTGAAAAAAAAGAGCTGATTTGAGTCACTAGTTACAGTTAATACAGTATACAACTAAATTCAAATTGTGTTTTCTCTTGGATTTAGTATGGTCTTTAGTGTCTTGATGGTATTTTGCTGGACCTCACATGTGGTTTTCACAATCAAGTTCATCACATACTCTATCAAATGTTTAATCCATGGTGGAATGTACCAAAAAAGTAATACTGAAAGAACTACACACAAGATAAACATCTTGACGTAGCAGAACTATGAGGTTTCGCCCAAAGTTAGACAGTAGCCTAAATTAATATTGTCCAACTATGCATTACATCAGACACACACACATTAATTAATTATATATATAATTTAAATTATAAATACTTCTATATATAATTTAAATTATTTTCATTGTGGCTTCCGTTTAATGAAATGTGCCTGAAATCACAATTGGAATAAGTCTCGTGTGAATCACATGGTTACATTTATGCATTTAGAAGTCACTTCCATCTATATCCATCCATCCAACTATTCATTTCATTTTTTTCTATATGGCCTAAGGTAACTTAAACCCACAAAAAAGCCAAACCTCAAGATCAAGATCTCTTTTGAAACATTTGCCACTCTTGGTTGTTCTTAGAATGTTTGCACGTCTCAAGGGTTTGATTATTCAGAGGCTTAAAGTCTTGTAGTCTATTGGGGATAATTTAATAAATACATTCAAAGAAAAAAAAAAACAATTCCAATAAAGAACCTTAAAAAACGCCAGCTCATCTCTCCAATTAAGGAAAAGCATAAATCAATACACAGGAGTCTACAGTTTCCAGGGGTTTATGTTTTAGAAAGCATTTCCTGTCACAATCCCGAAGGAATATGTGATTTATTTACTTGACTTTTGGAAACAAACCAGAATTGTCATTCACATGCTAAAGACATCAGTTTCTTGTTTACAGGCGCTGGTAATACGAGAGCGCACAGAAACGGTTCTGTCTGAAATTCCTTGGGATTTTCCATTAGCAAAATTATTAGCTACCATGAAATGCAGTCGCTGTGTTTCAAGCTAGAAGTCTTACAGAAAACCTTCTTTTTGACACGGACAAAAAGTATAGTAAAAGTAGTTAAAAAAGTAAAAAAAAAAGTGAGTGAGATCTCATGAGAACCAACAGATGTGATTTTATAATTCTTACATTTTTATACAGAATAAAGTGGATATAATGTCTTTTCTGCCATTTAAGATTAGGAAGAATGTGTATATTTATGTTTTTGTCTTCTGATAATCAATGATTTTAAACAATTGGTCAATCGATTCTGTTCAATTTAAATAAAATAATACATACATAAAAAGCATTCTGTGCACATTGTCAAAATTGACACAGAATGCCACACCACAACAAATTGTTAGGTAAATTGTTAGGTAAAAAACAAAAATATGTGTGAATTGTAAAGTAAATGTGAGGTGTGGGGGATTAGAAGAGGGGTTCATATTTATATACTGTTCAGGACATTATTTTTAACCCCCCCCACACACACACATATACACACAAAATGGTAATTGTTTTAAAAGTATTTCAAAAGTGCTTTTAAATAGAGAAAAACATCAATGAACGTCGCATTTTTAGACAACTACTTCTATACTAGGTTCCGGTTAATTGGGAAACACGACGACTGGATCTTTTTGGCCTGATATAACTGGCTGATACAACTGTAAACCTTGTGTCCGCACTAAAATAGTACTATACGTAATAAACTAAGCGTAAAATCAAAATCACAAAATTCAAATTCAATTCAAATTCAAAAAATCTCTTCAGGGAAATGATATGACTTTTATAGTCTTCGGATGCTGTCGTGTGTTTCTCGACAACTGCATCATCGCAATCCCAAAGCTTTACATCTGACGTTTTGGTTATTCTCTCTCTATTTAGTGGAATTATCATCCAAACAGGTGAATATATGTGTTTCAGTTTATTTGGATTTGGTCCGAGCAAGTGACCTGTCTGATAAGGTGTTTTATTTGATGTCTTATTGTTTCACGTTAATGACGGTGGTGATCATTCGGGTCTGGTGGGGCAGGAGTGTGTGTCACCGCGTCTCGTCTGCTCGTCGCTCTCTTTATATGGGCATATTCATGTTGGAGCTGGAGAAGGAATGCTGATTCACCAACTGATGTCTCTCTCTCTCTCTCTCTCTCTCTCTCTCTTTACAGTTTTCACAATCTGATCTGATGTGACATCTCGTTTCTCTTTTCATGATCTGATTAATATGTGCCACCTTGTCCATTTGTCCTTTCTCTTCTTTCCGTGCCTAACACATTTTTGTATGAGTGTAATCTCACGTTCTCCTGCTTTTTCTGCCCCCCCCCCTTCTTTCTGTCTGTTTCTCACGTTCACTCTTCCACTTTCTTGTTCCCTGATAACAACACACCTCTCTTCTCACACGTGACTCGTGCACATGTAACGATCTCTTTCTCGTACTTGATCTTTTCCTTCATTCCTTTCTCTAATCTGTGTCTGGTTCCCTTGTCTTCATCCGATGTTGGTGTTGCTGTTGCTGTTTGTCTTTTAAGTCAGTGCAAGTTAAGCAGTGAAGAGCAGTCTCTGTGCAATACCAAAGTAAAAGTAATGACAGCTAAATAAAACAGAAACGTTAAGATAAGATGAAATAAATTACGAATAAATGTTGTTCATTTTTATTTGTGAATCATTCGAATCAACTGTTACTGACTTTCTTCAACAAGCAATTTGCCGCATGCTATTACGTCCGAATGTCTGCGGTGTAGAAAGAATACATTTTAAGGAAAGAAATATCAAATATAAAGAAAAACACATGTTGACGCATTCCCAGTTGAATCAAACAGCCACACTTAAATCATCAACAGTCAAAAAGACCCTGGAAAAACCTTTTTCAAAATTGAGAAATTGAAATTCGAAGAGTTTGTCAGTGTGACCCACTAGGGACCATATACAATTTGTACTCAGTTTACTATTCTGTGAAGTCACACACACACTCACACAAACCCGGAGCAGTGGACAGCTTTCTGGTCATGGTGCCCGGGGACAAGTGGGGTTCGGTGTCCTGATCAAACACATTCAGTTGTAGAACCACCAGCAACTGCCCCAAAGACGCTGAGTGAAAGTGTAAAAACAGAATACTGTTGCGTTCATTCCATTGTTCATGGGCTATGACCAGTGAGCAAGCACATTTACGACAGTGGCCAGGTAAAAAAAAAAACATCACTGGCCGGATGTGAGGTAAAACCCTGGGGAGAACCAGGCCCATGGTCACGCCAGTCTCCTCTGGCATTGCAACACTACAAAACCATTGTGATGATGATGAATCCAATGAATCCAAATCTCCTAGGAGATGCCATCTTGCCAAGTGGTCTGATCCACATCAACTTCATCCTGGTGACACCGACACTCCTCCGGGTGAAAAGTACAACACTCGGCATTCAGGAGAGGAGTGAAGCACACACAAAACAAAGCATTAGCAAGACATACAGTGAAGTCAATAAGTATTTGATTCTTAAAAAATCATACAATGTGATTTCCGGATTTTTATGTTTAGATTCTGTCTCCTATAGTGGAAATGCACCTGTGCTAAAAATTCTAGACCCCTCCATAGTGCCATCATTTCAGATTTTAACACTCTTAGGTGCAGGTGTGTTTCGGTTCCGGGCACCAGACTCGCAATGCTGGACCTCACCTTTCACAAAATATTCAGCATACTGCGGTACCTCACTCTACTAAATAAATTAGTGCAGACAGCAGTTTTGTAAAATGGGAATTTTGCATGTAAATCCTTTAATCCGTTCAAAGCATCTGTAAATTCGGACAAAATGTTTTTATAATACGATAAAATATCATAATATCTAGCATATATTTTATTTCTTCAAAAACAGCTGCAGAAAAGACATGTTTTTAAAACTATGTATGTACCATTAAGTATTCCATTCAGCTCGTTTTTTTTTTGTTTTCCAGCTGGATAAAACAATTGACATGGACGAGCGGCGTCTGATCAGGATGGCGATCCGAGAACTGAGGCGCTGTGAGATTGCAGAACTGGAGGCAGCGCTGACCAGTAAACGCTTCAGACGCGCCCAGCAGCGGACGCGCGAGGATAAAGAGAACCACCAGTGGTGTGAAGAACTGTTATTAATGCATTATTAGCACTCAGAACCATCACCTACACGTTTAATTCATTCTGCGGCTCGAAAATGGGTTTACTTGCATGTCTCATTCATTTCTCTATTGTACTTATTAAGATAGACAGAGCAGCATCTTAAAAAATATTTTACTTCATGTCTAGTGACAATTTCACGCTATTCTCCAGTAGACATCATCCTCCTCATCTCGGAATCGTCACTAGTTATTAGTATACTGTATTTGAGTAAATTACTCAGTATTTGTCACTCAGAATAATGTCTTTATTTGAGACATTATTTCAAAAGAAGGTACAAAACACACACAAAACACATCATCTAGAAGCGGCATCTCATATTTTTCGCTCGCTGACAAATAACTCGGTGAGTTATTTCTGACATGTTCTTTCTCATTTAAAAGTATGGTACTGCATATATTTCATCATGCTTATGTTTTGACTAATTTGCACATGTAGTGCAATTTTTAAAAAATAGTAAAAGTAAGATTCTGTTTTATATGAGACACCATCTGTTTTTCAGGGCTCATAATTTCAGAATCATAATTTCTAGCTCAACTTAAACATGACATCTAGTTAGTGAAGTCCACGCGATTAAACTTTGCAGCGATGATGAGGGACACAAGTTGCTTTTTTGCATTCAGATATTCTTAAATGTTTTTTGCCGTGGTTTTCACAAATTAAAACTTAGTGTTTGATTGAATTATGATGAATTGTGTTGTTTTGGTTTTTTTTTTTGCAGTCCTGTTTCATCTGATTCTTTAGAACGTCTGTCGAGGAGGATTCAGGAAACACGTGACATTGATGAACTTACGTCACTGGTGAGACAAAAAGAAACTACCTTAAACATCACTCTGTGTTGATGGAATTAAATTGTAGATTTTTTTTACACTTTTTTAATTTTATTTATTCAGTTAATTTTTATTTTAATGAATGACAACTTTTTAGGATATATAAAATAAATCTAGTATTGTCTGGGGTTATTAAATTCTATACAGTATTGAGGTGTTGAAATCTCGAAATGACGTGCTTGAAAAGGAATACGAGAACAAAAAACGCCCTCCATCATAATAGTACAGTTTTAAAATCAGCTATAAAGATTTTCTCTCTTTCTCACTCAGAACTCTGAGTATGTAGATTACTAATTTCTAATACAGATACAGTGTTTATTTATCACATTTTAAACCTTTAAACATTGTAAATCTCAATAAAATATTTTTCTTTGGTTCAGTTAGTGAGCACAATGAGAGCACGATGTTCACAACACCAGATTTTGGTAGATTTGATTTGCATGGAAAATAAATGTACAATGCCATGAAAATTTTAAAATTCTCATAATGAGATGCCAAACTATGTTGACGGGACTCAATTTTGTATTTATCTTAAATTAAACATTACGTTTTAAAAATATCTTTCCAGGCAGCAGATGGACTTTGTTTGTCCCATATTGGAGAGATTTACATTTATAGCCACCAATTTTGTTTTCACTTTTCACTCAAATCTTTCACAAACAGATTTTCTTTTTGTTATAAGCAAAATTGTTTTGAAAAGGGCTGTATTATTTTTATATTAATACTGTATACTTTTTTGCAGATTTCAGACATTAAAATAAGAGAAAGCAAGATGTCCTGAAGCAGTGTTTCCGTTATTGATGTAGTATAAATGAGTGTGGCTAATTGTCTCAGGTGTAATTTAATATTTGACAGATTATGGTGCAAGATCAACTCTTGAACTTGGGATTTGTTCTTTAAACAAAAGGTTTTAACCCGTGCGTCTAATTTTGAAATAAATACAAGCTCTGCCAATTTTCGTCCAACCAAATTTCTGTGTTCAAGCTCAACAACAACGACATATTTTGAATTACACGGAGGCTTTGGTGCCGTGTGGTCGCAGCTTCTGTGTGGTTCTGAACATCAGTCGCGTTGTCCTAACCACTGCTGTGGTGTTTGTCTTCCAAGTTGGGAAGTGCTGGAGATTACGAAGAGAGAAAACTCATACGAGCTGCCATACGCAGGTTACGAGATGCGGAGATACGAGGTGAGATTTGTTTTGAAGAACGCAGTTGTGTGTGTGTGTTTACATTCCTCTGTCCCCATTCGCAGGAACATTAGAGAAAACTCAGACTGCTCATTCAGAGCAGCGAGCGAATCCCGAGAGCAGTGCCGACCTACCGGCTGGTAAATGTGGTAAGGTGAGTATCAGCGGAGGTTAATCTCAGGGATAAC
>MU204310.1:2145465-2187833 GCA_017309775.1 Paedocypris sp. Pulau Singkep
TTTTTTTTTTTTTTTTTTTTTTTTTTTTTTTTTTTTTTTTTTTTTTTTTTTTTTTTTTTGCAAAACGGGTGCTTTTTATCCTTATTTTCTAAGTTTATTTCCTTTTGTCCTATGTGTTTTCCATCCAAAAAGTGTGTGTGCGTGTGTGTGCGTGTGTGTGTGTGTGTGTGTGTGTGTGTGGGTGTGTGTGTGTGTAGATGACCAGAATTAGCAAGACGTTCATGGAAAATGACAGTGGGAGCGTCTGGCGAATCACATGAGCTTTGTGAGACGTCTCCAGCCTACACATTCAGACAGTTGTGAAGCTGCGTTAACAATTCCCAAAGCATCTACTTCAAACACCGGAGACTGGGGAAGATTCCTCTGTGACGGACACTCTAGGTGTCAAATTCATTCAGTCCTAAAAACCCGTCTTTCTTTTGGAGGTCAGCAGGAGACCCCGTGCAGAACGCGCTTGGACCACTCGACCAAAGGGAACAGTCCTCTGCTTTTGTGTTTTTACAGAACGTTGTGAAAAATAATGATTGCTTGTTCAGTTCTCGAGCTTTCTATGACCCAGCAGTGGCTGTGTGTATGAAGCAGCTAAATATGCGAGCGCAATCCTAGTCTGAATCCTTTTATTTGGCTGTCTGTTTCTTTCAAAGCAACTTCAAACTGAACTCCAGACAAAGCTTGTAATTAGAATCTAGGAAACGTGGTCGCGATGGCAGCTGTTCCGTCGCACACTTCTAAGTGAAAAAAAGTTGAAATTGTTGAAATATTGTTGTTCTTCTGTGAGATGAAAGTTGTCAGTCCCTCAGGCTGCGTTCAGAGACTTGAGCTTATCTGACACTAAGAACATCTACAGACGTGAGCAGATGACCTTCCATGAGGTCTGATAGTTCTGCTTGTGCCGGCCTTTTAGTAAATTCCCAAACGCAAACTGGCTTGTATGTGTCCGTAACACAATCACAATTGAGCACGTTTGTCCAGAATGACCTCGGTTTAATGGTTATAATCCAGTCACAATCCCATTAATGTCTTCGTTTTGTTGACAGTATATTTGAGTGTGTAGTAACGGACAGTTGGAATCACGAAACCCATGCAGTGCGTGCAAAAATGTGCAATATAATAGCAACCAAATTGTGTTTCTGCCAATTATTTCCACACCAAATGTGTTTTCTTTTTCCGTCTGGAAAGCATTTAATTCGCATTTAATTGTATGTTCAATTTGTTTTTCAGGAGCGGCAAGAGAGCATCAGCCAAGCAGAAGCACACATCAGCAAACCAGAAACCCCTGAAAACCTCAAAAACGGCAAGTAACCTGATCTCCAGCAGAAAATTGAAGGTTTGGCTTTACTTGTCTGGAAATGCAGACTATGGTTTGTTAGTGACAAACCTCAGTGTGAGTTTTTGAGCATGTCCATCTAAATAAACAAATACGTAAATAAGGGGGGGGGGGTCATCATTCGAAAAGCCAGAGAAACGTCTTCTCATTCAAGGTCCATAGAGGAAGAAGGTTTCCTTTTTAAAATAATTTGATTGGGTCAATGAGGTAATTTCTTAGAGTCACTGGTGGTCTATCTCTCCTTAAATCCTTTCATTTCATTTCACCGTTGTTCTGTGAATTTGCTGCTAAACCTGGTCATTTAGGCCGGGTTAGAGAAGGGCCAAGTAGTGGCTCTGTCACCCAGTGCAAGAACCAGATATTTTGGGAAGCCACTGTTTGTTATTCCAACCAGAACAAAGAAAGATTATATTCGGACTTGGAAAAAGCAGTTAAAAATGGGTCTTATATTTTGTGTTCGTATTTATATTTAATTATTCTTGAGTTTTGTAGTTGTAGACAAGAGTTCCTGGAGTTCAAATATAACAAACATCTGTTTAATATTTTTTTTCTCCCTTTTGTTAATAAGAACATAATTGTCTTGTGTTTACAAATTGTGCTGTATTGTTTATACAGTGGGCCTTGGGTTGTATACAGTATTTACTAGACCTGCAAGATTCTGGATAAAATGAGAATCACGATTGTTTTTTTTTTTTTGTTCTGTTTTTTACAATTCTTTCACAATTCTGGGTTTTTTTTTATTTTAAATATTAAACCCTGCAAATCAGGTTGTCAAACAGCAATAATAATACATGTTTCTATTTGCTTTAAATTTAAATAAATGGAATGAAAAATAATGTAATGTAAAAGTATTGTTGTAGAGGAAAAAAAGTCACTTAAACGTAATAAAAGATACCAAGTTACAGTGATATGTACAGTTGAGTTGAGGACAAAATTATTAGCTCTGTTTAACAGCACTTTTGAAATTCTGTACTTATCAAACAATGGTTATTTTGTAGGAGGGCTGATAATTTTGTCCTCAACTGTAGATGTTTGCTGAGTGTCATCTGGTTTGAAACCACAGTAAACACACACTTCAGAATAAAATCATTTTTCATTTTTCTAAAAAATCAGAGGATACAATACGTTCAGGAGTCAATACAACAGAAGTAATGCAACATCGCCTTTCCTTTATAATATTTAAATGATTGCGTTCGGCGGATTTCCTCCCTGATGCGCATGCACAAGCTCACAGAAACAGAGTCGTATAAATAAAAATAGTCGTATAAATGCTGGATTAAGATTGCGAGGGGGTAGAATCGAGATCGCGATCTTTTAACGATTAATCGTGCTGCTCTAGTATTTACACTGGTTTTTTTCCTCGCTCCAATTTTGGGTTATTTCACACTGTAAAACTGATGAATTATTACAAAAGATAATAGTTTCATTATGCAGTATATTAATATTAGTCAATGTAGAATGACATTTTTGATGAGCCTCATATGCTTTGTAAATCTTTTATTTCAACAGAGAGAGTATTAAAAGGGTTTCTAAACACTCTTGACACAAACCTTATATCATTAGCGCCAGACGGCAGCGCTGACCAGACTCGTCTCTTTTGCTTCAGACACGTGAGGATGGTTGAAACAGATTGGTACTTCCTGACCAGATGTGAAAATTATCAGGATGGCGGCAAGACTGTTTTTTTTTTTTTTTTTACAAATTACAGGGAGGAAAGTTTCTCTCTCGAAAGCATTAGCTCTGTCTCATTACAGCCATAGGTTTCAACTGAAGAATAATGCAAATCTTCCAGACATTTTCATTTTCAAGTGTCGCATGAGGTTATCTTCCATTTTTTTTTTTTTTTTTCAAAACATTCCTCTGATTTTTTTTGATCAATTTGCTGTGTAAAGAGATCCGTGCCTTGATTTTCTGGTGTTACTAACACTAGGTCAGTCATTTTATCTATGTGTTTTTTTTTTCTATTTCCAGCGTCATATAAATCCATTTAGATTCAATCCTTAATATTTTTTTCAAATAGCTCAAGTAATTTTAATACGTACTTAGTTCCTTAAAATTTATTTGTGGTTGTACCCTATAGACTCTGACATATTGGGAACTATGTGAAGGAGAAATGTAAAATATAATCCTTTTGTCACTTCCTTTTCCTGTAATGTATATTGGGTTTGGGTTTGTCTGTCCTCTAAAGGCCTTTGTGTGTGCAGACTTACACACACAGGAAATGAGAGAGGAAATGTCTCTATCTCCACCCTGCATGCACAACTCATTACTATAACCTTCTGACATTCCTGTGACCCACAAGAAAAAATCTATTTGAACTATAGTATTCATTGCAAGATTACGCTCTTATCTCTCGAATAAATAGAATAAATATGTGTATGTAAATGTAAATTTGATACTGATTTGAACTGATACATTGGTGTCTATTCACAAACATAGAGAAGAAGACCGGCATTTTATACGTGCGTATGTCGGTATGAAGTTTTAACTTGAACTAGAACTTGAAAAAAAACTTGAATGTAATATAATACACAGTTTGCATACAATACAAATGTGTTCAATGGTGCTACTATGTTGTCCTGTCATAATAAATACAACATGCTTTAACATTCCAGCACTGTAAAAATGTAAATCATCCACTGTCTTTTTTACATTACTGAATGTTTTGTATTAGTGTTACTGTAGTCAAATAATTTTTTTTTAGCATACCGGTACTTTATATTCCAAAATTGTATCGTGATTCGTGAATGTACTTATTTTTTCCCTTCACTTTTTTAAAGATCAAAGTTTGTGTGTGTAACTTCACTGTGCATGCGTGTGTGCGTCCATGTGTGTGTGTGTGTGTGTGTGTGTGTGTGTGTGTGTGTGTAACTTCGCTGGATTGTTTAAACGTAGAGCACAATTTTGATTTGGTTCCTAGTGTAAACTACCCTGGTGACAGCTTTATAATGAACCCACCCACTGCACTGTTAGACGTGACCCCGCCCTCTTTTCCCCTCATTGGTTGAGATAGGAAAAAAAGTCTTCCCAACTTCTGGAAGTGTATTGATTTGGATTTTGTCGGTGCGAATTTAGCAGTCAAAATCACATGGATTTGATTGTCAAACAAACATGAAGTTGTTTTACTGTAAAACTTGATTTTGTCTACTTGAGTATGTACATGACCCCAAGTAGTCTGTGGAATAAACGCAGGATGAGATAAAGAGAGATATATGTACATATAGAGACATATGTAGATCTTTATATTCCATTTGGAGGATCTGAAGTTGTATAAAAACATTCCGTATATGTGTTCTGTGGTTTCTGATTGTGTGTGTTTCTGCTCTATTGTAGGCTCTGATCCTGAGATGGTCTTGGTTCTAGATCCTCTGGTCAAAGAGAAGGTCACTTGTCCCCTGACTGAGCAGATCCAAATCAACCATGGCTCTGTGTCTTCGGAAGTCATTCCGTTGTTCACGGAGTGCTCCGGCTCTGAAGAATCCAGACACGACTCTAATCAAAGAAAACAGTTGAATCTGAGTTCTTTTGACAACAGTCATGCGTGCCTCTCTACAACTCGGCCTCTGTCAATGGTCCAGAGTTCTCGGTCAGAACCTGATCAGCATTTCGATCAAAACCTGAAGAACCTTAACATCCATAACAGTCCAGCAAATTCACAGAAGATGCTGCAGGCCTGCAAATCTCCAGATGTCACCCATCGACAAATGGTAACCAGTATTTAAAATTACTAGAACCATCAGAATAGTACCAGGTACCGCCGAGGTATGGAATCAGATTAGTGCTAAAAATATAAAACGTAAGGAGAAAAAAAACACAAACGCAACTGATTCGCATTATATTAATATTTCACTTTTTTGTTACTATTTTTGTACGCAATTTTCCACATTATTGTGAGGCAGCACTTTGACCAGTAAGGCTGCGTTTTCGCTATAAATCGAAAGCATCTCTTCGACAGGGTCGCATGCATCTGTCAGCCGAAAGTCGGACAAACATGTGAAGAATCTTATTATATCCATTTTTATTTTCGCAGTGTTAAGTGCGTTTAAATCTGATGCTTTAGCGGTTATTTTCCCTAAATGGAAAGCAACAAAATGTCACGTTTTTCCGGTCACTTTCTCTAAATTAAGTATTTAAGTATAAAAGCAAATGTATCACAGATATAATAGAAATGCTTTTTATGAACCAGTAAATGATTGAAGTGGCTCTACATTGCTGGCACGTTTAGCGATGAAATAACTGAATCAGGGGCGCAACGGAAAACGAGGCGGATGTGCGTCTCTTTCAGTTTGTTCTTTTATCGTTTCTAAGCTGTAGAAGTTTTTTAGAAGTGTAAACAAGAATATGTAATAAAGTCTCATTTTAAATAGGTGTCTGACATTTTAAAACAAAAAAGCAACTAGATTTATTTTTATTTTTTGATATAAAAATTAAACTTCAAAGATCATAAAGTAAGTAACCATAGTTGAAAATGTTTAATCACTTCATATTCACCTTTTGGTATAACTGTTTGTTAGATCTTTTGGTATAACTTTTTTTTTTTTTAACGCATGTTTGAATACAAATAAAAACTATCATGTTAAAAACTAAATTAAAAGTTTGGGGACCACTGGTCTAGATTATGCATAATATAGGACTTTAATAAAGTCCTAAGAAGTAAATAAAAAGAAAATATTTTTTTTTTTTTTTTTTGGGAAAGTTTTGGCTAAGAAGAGAAAGGTTTTCGTGTAGTTGCAGTTTTTGAGTTGTTGTGAGTGATTACGATTTAGAAGTTTGATTGGACTATATATTTTGAGTGTCTCTGCTCTCAACAGTTCATCTGTGACCTTTTCAGAAGATTGTGTGGTTTTAATAAGTGACGTCAGTGATCTAAAGCAGAGGTGCTCCAGCTGAGGCCTGGGGGCCGTTGGCTCTCTGTGACCCCTTATTTGACCCTTCAATGCAACATTTACTTTTCGACTCATTGCCCTCAATTACATTTGACTTTTGGCCTTTTGGTTCGAGCACCTATGACCACGAGTCGGGACTTATATATGACAGCAGCTTATACATATTCACAGATTTTAGCCAAACAATCTGTTAAAAATTCACTGCAGAAAAATAATAGGAACATACTAGGAAAGTATGCAAATTGTGCAATGATGTACAATGTTTTTTGTGTTGCAGGTCACAGCAAGTAAAAACACTCTCGCCAATGAAAACAACACAAGTAAGACTTCTTGTACACAAGGAGCATATTACACACAAGTAATGATGAGTTTTGCACAGAATTTGGACCAAATTTCTACATCTAGCACCAAGTTTGATTTTTTTGTTCAAAATTTTTTTTTTAACTCCATTTTTTAATCTTATTTAACTCCAACTGAGGGCCTCTACACTCTGATTGGCTGCTACAGAACTGTCATGGTTCATTACCATAAAGTTACAATCTACTAGATGCTACTATTTATAAATTAAAGTGTAAACCTGAAAAAATATAATGCTTCTCTGGGAACGAGCACTAGATATTTTGATATTCTTAAAAATTACAAGAAATATTTTGAGAATGTACATTTGTATGGAAGCAAGGTTCAAGTAGAGATCTATTTGTAGTCTTTTCTAGGTTTGATATCCAGAATCATGATTGGACAAGTTAAGGCTTTCAGAAAGTAGGCAGAGGTCGAGAAACTAGTCTAAGGTCAATGTAGACAGATCACAGTCACATGTGGAGTTGACCTGTCAAGGCCTTGAATCACGTGTGTGTGTGTGTGTGTGTGTGTGTGTGTGTGTGTGTGTGTGTGTGTGAGAGAGAGAGAGAGAAAGGAGAGGTCAATCAACAGACAAGCATGTCATACAAAAGTCAAACAAAGACCCACCCTTCACACTAGAAATAGGCAAATATAATGATAATGTCGAGTATTACCCAATAAAAAGCTGGAAAGGAGGCATTTTCACAAAATGCGTAAAATGATTTGCATGAGACGCTGCAAAAAAAAAAAAAAAAGTTTAATAAAATAAATAATCGTTTGATTCAAAACGGAATGCGCAATTTTGTTCTCAAATACGGGACAATTCCGTATTTTAAAGAGCCGATTCCACAACAACGCGGAAATACAACTTCCACAACACTGTTCGGAGGTTTACGTCTGAGATTTTAAAACCACACCAGTTCCATAAAACAGATAATTTAACCAGTTCTTCTTAGGCTCCTTCCACCAGACTTTGTCTTGTTCACTTTTCCAGACTATGCAAACTGTAGTTTTTACTGTCGCGCATCGTGGGTGTTCTATTAATTCAGCCTGTTAATGCTTTCTATGTTCGATTAGCAATGTCTTAGTGTGTTGTCATTAGCAAAGTTGTAGCAGTAAAAAGTAAAAAGTTGTAGCAGTACAGTATTTGTATATAAAAAATCATATTCAACAACCGTGAGTAACGAATGTGTAAAGGTATCCACAGCATTGCAAAACCCATATTGTGGCACAACTCAATACACAAATCGAATTCACGTTATACCGGAATAGCGCCAACCCAACAATCTACCCACAATACCTTGCTGATCGCCCGCTGGATAGCGATCGACTCCAATTCTGAGACCCCTGCTCCAGATCTCCCAATAAACTAAAAATATACTAAAATATAAAGCAGAGGTGCAGGTTCACAAGTTGTTCATGTTTGAGGCATGAAATTACATTTTTTTATCAATTCTAAATACCAAAGTTTTGTGACATTGCAAGCTATTTTCAGTGAATTTAAATGGATTTGTCCAACATTGTAGTCACTTGGTGGTCATTTTTAGGGACTTAATAAATGCACCTTTATTTTACAAAAAACTAATACAATATAATGAATTGGAAGCTTTTTACACTAAATCCATGTAAATATTTGGATAATTACAAATTAAATTAAATGAAAGATTTTGAGTTGAGTGAATGAGTTGAGTGTTCTGGCTTTGTAGTAAGTATCTGTCAGCGGGCCGGGTCTCAGGATCTGCTCTCCGGACCGAATAGGGTCATGAGCAAGTTTATTGCTTCAGTGCGTTCTTCCTGTTCCAGAGAAAATCCTTCTGGGTGGAGAAAAAAAAGCCCACCAAGGAAATCTGTAGGATTTTAGTTATCTTTCCTGGGCACGTGAATGTAGAGTGATGCTCAACATATGAAGAGACTTGTGTGTGGTCCAGTTCTTTAAATCCATCTGGATCCATAGGAACAATATCGAAATGTTGAGACTTTGAACGACACTATAACTCTCATATGACAAAATTCATATTTCTTCCGTACAGATTTTCAAACACTTCTGATTCCATAGACTGACAGTATAAAAATAAATGTAAAAAATATAGACATAAAAATATAGTACAATTTTTTTTACGTACATTTTGTGTTTATGGCTTTTTAAAATCTGTTACCTTTCATAACAAACTAACCGGATTTGCATAAAAAATCTTTTTTACAAGTTCGGTGTGCCGGATCAAAACATTTAACAGGCCGCAAATGGCCCCCGGGCCATAGTTTGCCCACCTCTGTTTTAGAGGGTTTTTTTATATTATGCCATGTTTTGTGTAAAATAATATGATTGAGTTTGTGAAATATTGTGAGAGGATGATTTGAGGCTTAAAATATATTATGTAATGTGTTTTCCATACACTTTAAGATGATCTGTAATTTTTTTTAGATGTCGATTCCTTACCAGACGCAGCGCTGAAAAAGTCCGTTTTGGACGTGGCGCAAAGTCCCTACGGCTCCTCTCACGCTCCAAACCCGCTCAGCGCATCCAAATCCGCCGCGGGAAGGTCTGAGGTCTCCCGCTTTCACGCCGCCTCCGTCTCGGACAAAGCGAGGAATGTCAGTGACGGCACTTTAGCCCCTCCCAGGCTTCTGTCCCACCAATGGCGCGCGCCGGCTGGTGCAGAGCCTGACAGGCTGCAGTGCGACCCAGAAGAAGTGCCGACTCGTGCGGGAGAAGCATCTTTGGCTGAAGACGAGAGCAGCATGAAGACCTTCCTCAGCATCGAGATTAAGGACGAGCGGAAGAAGGGCGACACGGCTCGACTCATCGCATCTGCTGCACCACACAGATCAGGCAAGCACAACATCACACACTCGCTCTTATTATATATCGACTCATATTAAAGAGTGTAGTTCCGCTCTGTACTTACTTATTAACTGGGTTCTCTCGGTGTCTTCTGGGGAACTTTGAACATTGCACAGGTAGAATTATGGTCGTGTGGAGTTTATTTCATCAAGATATTCAGATATATTCTATACATGCTCTCTCTTCCCCCTCTCCATCTCTCTTTTCTATCTCTTTCTTTGTTTTTTGTTTTCTTTCTTTTTTCCTTTTTTATCTTTTCACCATTTCTTTTTCTTTTTTTCCACCTTTGTTCTCTATCGTTTTCTTTTTCCTGTTGCTCTCTTTCTGTTTCATTCTCTTTCTTTTCTTTCTATTTTTTACAATTTCTCTCTCTTTCCTTCCTTTCTCTGTTTCTCTCAACTTATCTCGCTTTCTTTTCTATTTCATCTGTATCTTTCTTCCCTTTACTCTTTGTTGCTCACCCTTTTCTTTTCCCCTTCTCTCTCTTATTTGTCCTAATTCCCTCTTTCGCCTTCTCATTCTCCTATTTATTTATCTATTTATCTCCTATCTTCTCTCTATTTATTTCATTCTTCTTTCAGACTCTCTCTCTCTCTCTCTCTCTCTCTCTCTCTCTCTCTCTCTCTCTCTCTTCATTTCTATGTCCCTGATTTCTTTCACTCACATCATTCATGTATTTTCTCTGTATTTTTCTCTTTCGTTCCTTTTCTATTCAAATTCTCTTTTTCCCTCTACCTTTCTGCTAACTCTTTGTAATTTTGAAAATAATAGTGTAGACTGCTGATTTATTTTCCACCAACTTAAAACTTTTCATTAGTTAAAATGAAGATTGACATTGTATTGTTGTTACAAGTAAGTATAAATGATGGATAATAATTAAAAACTAAAGCCAATAGGGAGATTTAAGTCTTTCTTTTTCAATCCTATTTTTAAACAAGGATCCCATCTGAATTAAAGACTTCTCTTTAAGGGCTTGGATTCGAAAAGAAAAGGGAAGCTAGTAATAACTGAAAGGTATTTGGTTTTCACCAATGTTTTGGTGAGGAAGACGAGCGGCCTTGAGGAATGTTCTCGGCAAGCTGTGCATATTCTCAGTCTGAGAAGCTTCTCTGCACAATACAACACAATATCAACCCTCTGGATTTCTAAGATGCACAGACCAAGGTTTTAAAAAGCATTGCATTGTGAAATTGATACATGCCAACCTTGAAAAAAGAATTTTAAAGACTTCAAATCTATTGCAAGCTTTTTCACAAGCAGCAATATCTGTGTGTATTCAGACTCACACCACGCACTTTCTTTAAGCTGCTGTGGGTTGATTGATCATGTGATCAGGTTTGCCTTATCAATGACGGATGATGTGATATCCCAGGGTCACAAAGAACAGATCAGAATAATTCTGTGTGGTGTGTAACCTTTAATAAACTCTTCTAGAATAATCGTGACATTTCTCAACACATACAAACTGTAAAATTGCTGGATGATTTGTTTGTGTGTCCAAAGTTCAGATAAAAATATTTTATTTTATTGTTTTGCGTCTTTGTGTGTAACTTTTCATTGTATGAACAGCTTAAACACTTAAAAATGTAAAGCCTTTGTCGTAATAAAATGCCTTATGTGTATGTGCAAAAATGCTTTTAAAAAGGTAATTTATTTATTTTGCTTAATTTATTTGTGTCCTCAAATGCTTTAGAAGTTGGCTCAAATAAATATATTTAACCGATGACAGAGGAAACATTAAATTATTACTAGTATTTGAAGAATGTGTAACTCAAAGTAGGAAGTATGCTAGCATTTTAGTATTTAAACAAATCTAATGTTTGTGTGTACATTTGGTATTTAAACAGAAAGCTTTAAATTTACAAGCACACTTTTTTCTTTTAAATTCAAGCGTCTACTTGTTTCATTAAAGTTAAACAGAGATTTTGACGAGTGTACAAAAATCTATTTGTCTTTGAATGATAAAAAAAAAAAAAAAAAAATTGTATTACTTACTTTGAAAAGACGGTCTTTAAAAAGTGACATTCTGTGCAACACGCCACTTTGCTAAATGATTGTAGATCTTAATCTATATAGTGGCTGTGCTCTTTGACCACCCATCCCCCAGATCTCTGGGTCTCCTCAGTGTCGTCCACAGGCCTTGTTTGTCATGGTGCCACATCTTTGTCAGATCTTCCTTTTTTGGAAGCGCGTAGCTCATCTCTGCGTTTTAAATCTCCAGCGGGTGATGCTAATATTACAGTGATTTGAGATTAAACGCAGTTTTCCGTTCTGGTTTATCAGTGAAGGGTTTTTATCCAGAAGCATCCAACAGAAAAACAGGCAGGCTTTTGGTACTTTTGCTTTTACAAAATAAAAGTCTTAGTTGGATGGATAGAAAGTGATATGCGTCCCTTTTGATTAAATAATAAATAAAACGTATACCAAAATAAAAGTCTGATAATTTGTTATAATTGCATTTTGATTTTAGAGTGGTTTACTTGTTGCATTGTTAATGAACTACAATCAAAAACTAAATACAAAAAATTTAAATTTACAAATATTTTTTGCACAGAGAGAAAGAGATTTTTGTTAGATGCCAATTTCGCTTTTATCAAGCATAAACATTTATTTGTAAAAAAAAAAAAAAAAAAAAAAAAACTACTTGTTAAATTAAACAGAGCTTTTCCGTGTGATTTAGAGGATAAAATAAGTCTCAGTACAAACTAAACATAGGAAGGAACATTTTGCATCCGTAAGAAATCATTCAGCCACATGGCAAAGAAACACAGTGGCTTTTTTGACAGTGGTAATTTATGACCGGAATGTCGTGCCACCGTTTCCACATGAACGTTCCCTCCGACTGAAGACCATCTAAACATTTCCGTGTAAATGTTTGTTCGTCGCCGTGTTGTTTACCGCCATCACTTGTGAATGACTCCTTGAATGTTCCTTCTCTGTGTTCCTCAGAGATGACTCTCGGTTTAAGAGCAACACCATTCAAAGCCAGCAGCTCATCTGTGTCTTCTGCATCCACCGTGAAGGTATCTACACCGTCTCACACCGTCTCTTCTCACCTGCTCGTACAGCAGATCCACAGAAGAATCGCGGTAGTTTGTTGATTATGACACTACACCAGTGGTTCTCAAACTCTTTTGGTCGCGCCCCCCTTTAAACCTATGGGAAAATCTGGCCCCTCCCCCAACACCCCCCACCCACACACAGAAAAACATTCCACCTCAGATTACCAAAAAATGTCTCTACTACATATATAAACGAATTAATTTTTTTTTAAATATCTGAACAACTTGCAGTAAATAAGAACACCTGCATCACTTGAAAAGTGTCTAATGTTGCGGGTGTCATCCTGTCTGCTGCCAGCGTTTTAAGGCTCAGGACACAGATTTGTCTTTCTTCCTCAGTGAAGGCCAGAGCAAGATTTGCTTCGTCATATTTTCCGTATTTTACTTTCGAATGGCCTGCCTGAGTCTGTCCGATTGCTTTTCCCTTCAATGTTAGGCTGCTTTCACACCTGTGATTCTGTTCAGTTGGTCCGGACCAAGGGCAATAAATTATACGTTGTTGCATTTTTCTAGCATTTTGGCCAACACTCGTTGTTCTCGTCCAAAATAAATAACAACCATATATTAAAATATGGTCCAAAATATAGAAGGCAAGAAACGGTTTAAATATAACATACAAGATACAAGAACAAGAGCACAAGAAAATGCCATTGACCACATATACATTGACAGTATAAGTATACACACGCACATACAAACATTTACGTTTTGCGTCTGCACACGACAAAGGCGAATGACCGAATGACTCGAAATTAATCATTCACTTTTTGCATCCCGTCGCGTCAGTTAAAAGAATCGAACTTCCCATCACCAATCTCCAACTCTACCTTCTTTGGCTGTTTACTGGTTTCTTTCTTTTTTTTTTTGTCTCCTGATGGTCCGCGCCCCCCCTGCAGTGCCTGTGCCCCCCCCCCACTTCGAGAAACACTGCACTACACGTGTATATACATGTTAAAAATGTATTGGTCACGTACACCATCATGCACTGTCTAGCATGCAAAATAGTTTTTCTTTTTAATGTTTTGAGAATTTAAAATACGACATCGGTAAAATGAAAACAGATGTACGAGAAACTTGAAACGGAATAGAATCGAGAGATTTGAGTTTGCACAAATAGCTTATATTATGTATTTTTGTTAATTACTGAAATAATAAACTACTTGTAAAAGCAAATCCGCTCAGTTCACCAGTAATCGCATGTATTGCGTGGTACCAATTTATAATTATTTTGCAATTATAATATTAGGTTTCATATTTCTCTACTTTTAATAATTGGTAGTGTATTAACCATATAGCTACAGTGTTTTTAGGCCAGGCCTGTGGATGACTCTGGGGTCCATGTTTGTACACACACACACACACACACACACACATTTAAATGTGGATAAGTGTGTTCAACTTCACTAGTTCAGTTTTCCTGACCTTCTGGATGGTTTATTGCACTGAAGCGTTTGGGTCTTTATATGGTCACTGGTGTTTGGCCTTGAGAGCGCAGTAAACTTGAAGATCCAGCATCTGCCAGTGTGTAGAAAACAAGGTGCTTCATCACAAACATCCTGGAGCTGGGGATCGTCTGGTTGTGTTGCGTCTCGGACTTATGTGGGGCAGTGCGCTAATCCCATTATAGCATTAATGCAAGCGGCTCATTAGCTGCTCCACACATCTCACGCGTTAATAACTGTCCATCGCTGTAACTGTGAGGAAAGAGAGAGGAGATGCTGCCGGGATCATGATTTCTAGACGAATCTTTACCCTGCAGTCCGGCACAGAGGTAAAAGAATTGAAAGATTGAAATAATTACAAGAAGATTAAAAGATGTTTTTAGATTCATTCTTGAAGTGCATTTTGTGCAAATAGATTATGAACTACAATACAATCGGATAGTCATAAAAACATAATTGCTCTGAGACTAAAAATTTTGTCAATTGTTGTGTTTTTTTTTTCTGCAAAGCTGAGAACAAATGTTGGGTTTTGGTTCATTTGGTTTTAAAAGCTTTATGTGTGTGTGTGTGTGTGTGTGTGTGTGTGTGTGTGTGTGTGTGTGTGTGTTACAATTCTACAGTTTCCTGTAATTTTCCACTCTTTCACATACAATTATTAGCATATGTATTTATTAGACTAAAATTATTAGTATATTATTAAATAATTAAAACATATTATTGTTTTATTTCCCTAACTTGATGTTCTTATCAAGAGAAGCAAACGTTTATAGTAGTGTTGAGTAGGATTTTTCAATATAAAATGTTTTCATGAACCTCAATCTTATTCAATATCATCCAAAGGTATTGTATAAAAGGGACAAAAAAGTGTTATCATTCAAATCTATTGCAGATATGTTTAGTGTACAGTATATGTTTTTAGGAAATGAACTTTGTACGTTTCTCAGACTCTTCTAAAAGATTCCTGCAGTCGCGCTGTCGACCACACAGTGTTATTCTGTACTCTTCACTGCTCTTAAAACGGTCACAGTTCCATTTAACATATGGGTGTCTACAAGGTGAGTTTCCAAGGAAAACAAACCTCCTGGAAAGTGTGCGGTCTGAATTCATGGACCCTCTTTTCCAGCGTATATTTAGATTCTGTGCCAGATATTTTTAGCTGCTTGAGTGTTGGTAAGTCGTTTAGACGTGGCGGATCGGAGGAAACGGGTCTCGACTGATAAAGATGTGGTGTAGTTTATAAAGACGGAGACAAAATGTTTCCAAAGACAAAAGCGCAAAGCATAAGGATGAACAGAGCAATCTTCGTTTTCCTGGTCGATCAGATTATTCTGAAACCATGTTGGTTTGTGATGGAATAAAAATTGTAAAGTTTTAGTTACTGAATGGACAAATGTGACGTTTGGTTTTTCTAAATGATGTGAACGAATCCATGGTATCTGTGAAGACTTCTGGTTTATAATCTTTGGTTTCTTAATCTCAAGTTTAGCTGATTATCATCCCGAGATCTGCTAAATCCTAAGCACACGCAACACTGCTAGTTCTCCTCATGCTGTACAACCTGTTTTTCTGAACGTCTGTTAGTGTTTCTTTCAAAAGTGTGCTTAATTATTAAAAGTGACTGTAAAGATAATGGCAAAATTTACTCAAAAAAAACAAAAAAAAAACAAGATATTTAAGGACCAAAATGTTACTAAATGCGAATCACTCATGTTCTAACATGATACATTTCTCGTTTAAAGGCAATTTAAAGACTTTTATTAGATTATTTCCCACTGTGGGACAAATAAAGGCATTTTTCATTTAATTTTATTTTTCGTTTTTAGCGCATTCTAAACATATTTTACTGTCAACGGCGATGTTTTGCAATGATCATAAATGTTCTAGCACATACCTTGAGCATTAACTAGATATAAAATGTGCCTGAATAATGACTTTGTTAATCAGGATGATACCGAAAAACGTTATTCTATAGTAGTTTAAATGTTTAGAAATTAGCACATTATTAACTGACCATCTACTCTATTTGCTATTTCTTTCGTTTGTATTTTATGTTTGGAACAAGCTTTTCAGATTTTTCTTTGTGGAAAAATTCAGCAACTAAATCAGCAACTGATTTAGTCGCCAAGTCCTCTACAAGTCCTGCTCTTTTTTACTTGCTTCTGAAACTCTTCAGTCTCACTCTGTCTTTGCTCGCTGACTCCAGTACTCTGGGATTTTGAGCTGCTACCAAAATTACTTGTCTTCTTGCCATTGTCAATATGTGACTTTGTGACTTGGATCGTGATACTTTTTACTTCAAACATTTCTTCTTATTCTTATTTCAAACTCAAGTGTGGTCAGGGAACGTGTAGCTTTAGTTTGGTTAGACCATGAGGGACGGTTTCCAGGGGTGATTGTGGTATTTTGGATTATGATGAATTTCTCTGAAGAACAAAACTTGTCGAACAGTTTAAGATTGTGATTACATTACTGTTTCATCGGAAAAAATACATACTCAGGCTAGAGCTGCACGAATCTGGATATAATGAGAATCGCGATTTATTTGCTTAGAATAAAGATAACTTTCACGATTCTTGCTGGATGTTAAAATATGACAGGTTGTCAAACTGCCATATAATAACACATATTACTCTTTGCTTTAAATTAGAATAAATGGAGTGAAAAATATAATGTAATGCAAAAGTACTGTTGTAAAGAAAAAACTCACCATTCCAAGGTACAGTATAATGTACAGTTGAGGACAAAATTATTAGCTCTGTTTAAAAGCACTTGTGAAGGTAGAATCGAAATTCCAATCTTTTAACGATTAATTGTGCAGCTCCAACCCAGGTATTACAAATATTACTGTCTTAACCATATATTTTCTGTACCCCGCTTTTGACTCATGGAGCTAATCCCCAGTAGCTTTAGTCCTGAAGATGGGATTCACACTCTGGGTTGGAAGCCAACTAATCACAGAGCAGGAAACACAGACACACTTTCACTCTCACTGTGTACACTTTCCCAAACTCTAATTATTTGACCACCTGGTGGAAAACATGCAAATCCTCCCAGACAGACCCCATCAGGCCTTGAACTTGAGTCTTAAAAGTTTTGAGGGAAAACTCCTCTGATGACGTTGTTGGCTGGAGGTCCGTGAGAAGTTCCTTTTGACTTTGCCCTGTAGACTTTGTTCTCCAGCATTGAAAGGTGTCAAGGGCATGAGCTCTAAAATAAGTGACAGCGGGCTCTTATCGGCGATTGAGCGCTGGAATAATGGCCAGATGGTTTATAAATAGAAGACCCTGGTACCTGCAGCTTCTACAGTAGCAGGACACCATGGCTTGCGATTGGCTCATGGGTTTGGAACAGCTGACATTGGAGCGTATTAAAGGCCATGATGTGTTCAAGTATTTTGGTTTGGAGTCGGTTAGACAATTCAAGATTTGCATTCTCGTTTGACTAGTCGCCTGAAGACTCGCTTTTTCCCTCACCATGCCTGGAATCAATCTGGATTGTATGGCAGAGTTGGAAAGTAAATCTCTTGCTCCCAGCAGTCCAGACGGAGATTGTGCTGAGTCTGGTTTGGAAGAAGCCATCGGGGATCTTTTATTGGGAGTTCCTGATGACGCTTTGGATGAAAAAGCTGAAGGTCTAATTGACCCAGAACTCTGCCTTCAAGAAGTTTTCAGGGAGATCCGTTCTGACTTGACATGCTTTGCGGACAGTATAGAGGCTCGTCTTGAGGAGGCAGCGGCTCAGGTTCTTCCTCTGTTTGAGGTGGTGGCTTCTTTGCAGCAGGAGAATGCCAGGTTGAGGATTCAGCAGGAGGAGCTCACACGGCAGATAGCGGCTCTTTGTCCGAATCTTGCACCGACTGATGTCAAAGATCAGCACGTGAAAGATGATGCTGGTTCACTAAACGGCAAATCATCTGATACCAGAATAAACCCAGAACCGCTTGAAGGAACGACAACATCTCTAGATGTTCCTCTAGATGTCAGCACGGTAGTAGCTTTCTGGTTTTGCATTTGCATGGATGTGTTCAGCAGACACTTTTAGCTAAACATACAATGCAATACAATCTAATGAAAAAAAATTTTTTAGAATAAACCCTTTGTTGATGTTGCTATCTTTACTGGTTGAGTAACAGAAGAGCTCTTCCACAAAAAAATAGTCAAGACAAGTCAAAAGTATCTAGAATTGTAAAACAATGCAATTCCCTTTAGGACAATCCTAACCCTAACCGTAAATCTTTAGGACAAATTTTTTGGGTGGCTAGTTTCAGAAGGAAGCCTGTATATTTGGGGTTTTATTTTAAAGTGCTTCCCAAGCCAAACCTTGCTCTTTCTTTTTCCATTTCTCCCATAAACTTGATGAATGGCACAAAAAGGGATCAGGGGGATGCATTAAGATATAAGTTGTGCTATTAACAGCTTTCGTATAGTGTAACCCCAAGTACATTTAA
This sequence comes from Paedocypris sp. Pulau Singkep, assembly GCA_017309775.1. Taxonomy (NCBI): domain Eukaryota; kingdom Metazoa; phylum Chordata; class Actinopteri; order Cypriniformes; genus Paedocypris; species Paedocypris sp. Pulau Singkep. The sequence continues at coordinate 2,163,811 of MU204310.1, forward strand.
ACGATGAATCAAGCGGCTTATTGCTAACTTATTATTTTAAAGTCTTCATTCTGAGGTTGTTCCAGGAAAGGATCTGATTCGGCAAGATTAGATTTTCCAGGGAGTTTTGAGATTTAGGGCTCATTTTTGCTCAGGGTTGCCAGATTGACTCCACTCCCCTTCCAGTTGGGCCATTGTTTCTGTCTCTTTCTCACTCTAATTTATGTATAATTTTATATACAGCATAACACAACTACATGACACATAATGTATACATTTATCAGATGCTCCTATCCAATTGACACACCACAACACCTTGACCTGCTTGTTTGAATCTAGTAATTGCTAAATCCAGTTCAACTCATTGAGCTACAGGAATGGCGTTTCATATTCTTTTGTTCACTACACCTCCAATATTACGAGTTGTCCCGTCTGGAGTGTTTTGGTGAGGGTCAGCAGGGACGGGATCTCATGGCATGTGTAAAGGAACGGTTGAGCTCTCATTCCTGTCTAAATGTCAGCGAGCTTCCACGGCCCTTATGTAAACACAGCTGTAGCCATAGATCAGATTTAGAAGCATTCTGTCGCTGCCAGAACCTTTTTTGATTTGTTTTTTTCCATCTGCCCTTCCTTCACTTTCTCTTCGCTCAGTCAATCCACCCAGATTTGCAACCTCAGCTGTTCAGCATGTGATATTACAGTAATGTACTGTATGCATGTGCCATAATGGGGTGGAAGCTAAATTCCATTTTCTGAGGAGTGAGTACTATATAGCGTGTGGTACTCAGACAAACATCTATTGGTGTATAATGGTAATATTATTATTAGAAATATTAGAGATACATATCAGTGTCTAATAACGGGAATAGTAATCATAGAAGTGTAAAATCTTCTCATTATTAAAAAAAAATTATCTGTTTAATCCTGGTCCATCCGTTCAGTTTCATCCACTTGCATCGATTTCTGGGTTTAAGGGAGATGGAGCAACTCTGGGTCATTCGGAATTAATTTTTTTGTTATAATTTTATTAATCACAATATTGAATGCACAATTAAATGGTAATTTGTATTGTTTGTTTCAACCATCGAATTTGATTCACATTTAAATGTACATTTAAAAGTGCAGTGTTGTTTTTGTGTTGATGTATTGTTTTAAGACTTATCGACTTCACTTCTAACTTCAATATTGTTTTAACCCTTAACAGCCTTGGTTATTAAAGGTCTTTAATGCTTCTATAGTTTTTTTATGAATATGTAGATTGACCCTGAATTCTCCTCGTTAGATGGAGGCGGAGCCCATTTCTCTTCTGGTTGAGCCAGTGCGTGATGCTGCCCATGACGTCTCCGTGCCTTCTAGTGAGTCGCTGACCCTGGATCAGCTGCAGGACATTGAGGATGAAGAGATACTGGACAAAATGGTACAGAGTCGTTCTGACTGTTTTTTTTTTTCATTTGTGCAATCCTTACAACTGTAGCGACTTTGCGTTGGTCTCGAACTAAGAAAAGCACTATATAAATAAACTTGAGCTTGAACTTACAAGGTAGTTGCAAATTAATTGTTTTATTTACTTTTTTTGTCTGCCATTTGCACTTTGGCACCCCTACTGTATACAACGTGTACTGTGAGCTGATAATTCGTCATATTTACGTTCCATAGTTTTTAAATGCATTTTAACCAAGTTCAATTAAAATAATCAAATTAAATAATTGTGCTTAAATAAACAAGGTAATGGTATTTCAGTTAGTTAGAGTAAAAAAAATGTGTCTGTTTTGTAGCTTGATGAATGTAAGGATTTCGAAAAGAGGAAAATGATCAGGGCGGCGATGAGAGAAGTTCGGAAGAAAAAACGTGGTAAGTGTCGTCTTTGTCTTTCAGGACGTGCTCCCTGTCTGCTGTTGTTCTATTCTGTATTGCAGACGAACAGCCATGTGCTTTACATTGAGCGTGTTTCTTTTGGTTTCCTCTGGCTCTCAGAGGCTAGGCTAGGATGCACACAGGAGGAGCTGGGTAGGGTTTCTTGTGTGAACTTTTGCTCTGTTGACCTCCGGCTAATCCCTCGGCGGGTTAGTGCGCGGTCAGACTAGCGTTAGCGCGCTCTGGCTACGGTTTTTGGCTTGTGCTTTGCTACCTTGTGTGTTTTCATGGGTGAAGTTCTTAGTGTGATGATTGGAATAATCTTCTCAGTGCTTTAATAATGCTTGATCTGACCGCCACAGACAAACTGCCTAATGTGTGTGTGTGTGTGTGTGTGTGTGTGTGTGTGTGTTGTACACCTCGTAAAATTGTGTTTTTATTCTATTATCATTATAAGTCATTATTCTATTAAATATTTTTTTTTGTAGAAATGGGTTATTGCTGTATCATACTAATACTACTGTGTTCATGTGATAAGCAATTACTAACTGATGTACATTTAATCAAAAAATCTGTACTTGTTTTTTTTTTTAAACAAAATAGTCACTTCAACCAACAACAGATTGAAATATACATTTCAGTATAGGCATTTTAAATAGACGTGTACACATCACAATTTCACATTTATTATATAACGGTTTTATATGATCCATATTTTGAAAATCAATGTTGTTTCTGTTCCCCGTGGTTCCGTTCCTCTTCTGTACTCTCTTTTTGTTTCGGACACACTCAGACCGAAGAGAGAAGGAGCGAGATCTTCGTCTGCAGGAGCTCCGACAGCATCGGGCCCAGAAACCTCGAGACTCCCCCGAGCTTGTGGTGAAGAAGATGGACAACTCTGGCCTCAGTCAAGTCTCCAGCTGTCTTTCTCGCTCAGGTAAGTCAAAGTCAGTGGTTACATTTATGGTATATCGTATTTACACGCATTAAAAGACCATCAAAAAAAGGCACAAAATAAAAGTCCCAAAAAAAAAAGCTTTTACACTCTTAAAATACTTCTTTTTCTTGTTTGAACAAATCTTGTGACTCGTATCACCTCAGTATCGCTTTGCTTGAACAATAATTTTAAAAAGATTAACAAAATAATTTTCTAGTTATCGGAACTCCCAACTGTGGTTCCAAGGAGCAACGAGCTCTTTAATTAGTAATAATTCTCAGTCAAGGTTCTTATCAGACGCTTCACGCTGTGAAGTATTGTTTTGCCCTGTGCTGCAGACTGATCGTTTTTGTTGTGTTTGTTCTCATATTTTCCCCGTGTTCTTTGTTTTCAACTGTTTTCTCTCTGCTTTGATGCTTAATATGAAAAATATTGGATATCTAAAATATAGAAGAAATAGTATGAGTACTTTACAGGAATTAAAAACACCTTTGTGACGCCTTTTATTGTCTTTTTAATTCCGATTTATTTCAATCTTTTGTAATATTTTAACTTGTCTGTTTCTGCTGCAGATGATTCAAGCAGGACTTCCCACAACAGTATAACGGCCTCCAGCTTTGTTCAAAAGACAGACAGTGAGTTTGTCAAAAGTCTTTTGGTTTGGTTTTATTCTCTCAGGTCCTGAACAAGAGTTTTCTTTTGTGTTTTTTAAAGAGGGCTCCACACAAATGAAGTCCTACAGTTACACCTGCAGCACCACCACCAGGAAGATCGGAAGGTGAGTGTCCAAATTCTAATTAAATAGTGAAAACCCATTCTTTATTTTTTTTCTTTTTACTTATTTGGTATTTTAAAATTCCTGACTCCCTTGAACTGTGTTTGTGAATTCATTTAACAATTTTTTTTTCTTTGACAGTGTGTTGTCCCTCTCTTTTTTCCTGAAATGAGCGTCATTTTCAATGCCCATTTTTCTCAGTGTCAGGTCTTTTTGAGGTTGAGGATGATAATGATTCGTCAAAAAAAAGTGTTTTCTTTGATCTCTTTGTTTTTCTGATTTCTCTCTCTTTCTCTGTGTGTGTGTGTCTGTGTCTCTGTGTGTGTCTCTTTCTCTGGCTCTATGTATGTTTCTGTGTGTGTGTCTAACTCTCTATCTTTGTGTATATCTTTCTCTCTCTCGCTCTCTCTCTCTCTCTCTCTCTCTCTCTCTCTCTCTCTCTCTCTCTGCCTCTTTTTTTTTATTGTTTTGTTGCATCTTTTTCTCATTTCGTTTTAATATTACTCTAATCATTTTCATGTTTTGGTTACAAAAAAATGCCTGAATGATGACTTGAAATCAAAGTTCAAGTTCAGTGTTTTTGTATTTTTTCACAGTCCCGAAGCAGAATTGTCTATCCTTTATTCCATTGTTTGTGGGTGTATAAGATGGTGTGATTGTTCAAGATTTACGAAATGTAGATTCTATTAAACTGGTAGTTCACCAGTGGAGCGACTAAAGCAGGCTGACGCGGGTTTGTCTTCTCCGTCTCAGTGTTTTTGACCGTGAGGACACCACGTCCCGCAGCTCAGTTAGAACATCAGCGGCTGAACACAGACAGAAGGAGCTCTCCAGGTCTCAGACGCTTCCCAAGAGCCACAGCACCGCACAGACACGAAGAGCCATGATCGACAGGCTGGAGAGCAACGGAGGCGCTGGGAGGTGACACCGTCTACTCTCTCTTGAGATTTCATCATTAATCTTTCACTTTATCACCTTTTCCTCTGGTTTTGTCTGTTTTTTCTTTTTGTTTTTTTTTGTCTATATCAGTTTCTTTTTATTTTGATGTTGCTTTCTCTCTTTGTATCATCTCTCTCTTTCTCGAATCACCCCTTTTTTGCCCCCCTTTCTCTCATCTCCCTCTCTTCTTTCTACCTTCCATTTCTCTCTTACTTTTTCTTTATGTCTTCTGTTATTCTTTCATTCTCTCTTTTTCTCCTTTTATGTATATCTCTCTAACCCTCCGTTTTTCCCATGGTCTTTCATTATTTCAAATGGTTCGCCATATTGACAATCTCACTCACTTTACTTTACTTGATATTTCATTCTTTAATTTTTTCTTGTTATTTTTCCATCTTTCCCTTCTGTCTCTAAACTATTCCCCCACTCTCTTTGTATGACTCTTTTGTCCGTCAATATTTTTATCTCTCGCAGTTTTTTTTTATCTTTGTGGTTTTTCTTCACATTGTCTTTCTCTAATCTGTCTTTCTGTTATCTCAATTTTCCTCTCCCTTCTTCCTCTTTCCTTAAATATGTTATTCTACCATTCTCTTGCTTTCATTTTATTTTACTCACTCACTTTGTTTTTATTGTCTCTCTGTCTGTTCTATATATCACATTCTATCTTTCTCCCTCCAATATAGCAACGTTGCCATTATGCAAGTGAACAAGGTCCAGCGCTCCACAAGCTTCGGTGTGCCCAATGCCAACTCCATCAAGCAAATGCTTTTAGACTGGTGCCGGTCCAAAACCCGCTCTTATGAGGTAAGAACCACGCGCAGCTCATCTAAAACACTCATGAACACTTCACAGGCCAAACTCTCAAATGCAAACAGTTTTGGATCCAAAAACCACGTGATGGGAGATGAAATTCCATTTCTTCGTTCCAAGCTTGATCATTATGTTTAGAATTAATGATTTTTTTTGCTGTTGTTCTTGCCAAAAATGCCGGCTAAGTCGCTGTGTTTTGTTGGCCAAACCTCTCCATATGTCTCCCTCTCTCCCACACGTCTGGAAGAACGTGGACATCCAGAACTTCTCCTCCAGCTGGAGTGACGGGATGGCGTTCTGCGCGCTCGTGCACAACTTCTTCCCAGACGCTTTCGATTACACCAGCCTCAGCCCCAGCAACCGACGGCAGAACTTTGAAATGGCCTTCAGCATGGCAGAGTGAGTCTCCACACGTGTGATTCTGACCACTAAGTGTGATGGTGCGAGGTCGCTGGATCCTAAGATCTTTTCTTGAAGTGTCGCTTTAGAAAGACGTTATAGTGGCATTATTGTGCTGCTCGTTTCAACCTTTTTCGGGTTGGAACCTGGTTCTGATTAAATGTTGAAGCAGCTCAGTGGAGTAGCTTTGGAATAATTAGATTAGATTAGATTAGATTTTATTGTTGAATATATAAGTCCAACAAATTGAACGATTATACTCTGTCGATCAATGTGCAATTAGTGAGGTCAAAAAATGCTTTCATTCCACTATTGACTATTATCAGTATTTGAAAAAGAAAAGGTAATTGATCTGCTGAATGATCAGAAGTTCAGATTCTTTTCCGAATCGTAGCAGTTTTACACTCATCACTTTAGCTCATCTGCATCACTCACAGCTCATCTGCATCTCTGGTCCGTATATCCCTGATCGATTTAGCAACAAAACTAGTAAAAGCATCTGTAAATCTACATGGGAAGTGTGTGTTCTGCAAACGAAAACAATCCCTCCAGAAGAGCCAGAACGTTTCCCCAAACCTTTCCCGTGTCTATTTGGCTGGTTTGTTTTTAGATTATCCTTGTTATTCACACACTCTTTAGTTTGTTCCGTGTGCGTTTCACCTGGATGTCGTCCGTGCACAGGCCGTCATTGTTATTGCTTCAGTTATTTAAAGTTCCTGTGTTTACACATGAAAACACTCACATATTCATTTATTTAAATGTAATACAGTAAGTTTATAATCATTTTGTTTTTATTTTATTATTATTAAAAAAATACACTTTTTTAAAAACAATATTATAAAAAAATACACCCTAACATGAATGATCCTTTTTATTATCATGTTTGATTTGCTACCTTTGTAACAGTGTAATTGTATTAATAGGCTTTATAAAATCAGTAACATATTTGTATTTATAATTTAGGTTCGTAGTCTTTTTTGAAACAGATTTTTTTTCTGTGATCATTTCAGACAAGCCAGGAGAATTATGTTACAATGTTAATTACATATATATTTTAAATATGATTTATTTCACTGTATCCTACGTTTACCTGATGTGAATGTGTTTTTAGAAGCAATAACAATCTGTCCCGCAGCTTGCTCCGTCGCTGAGCTTCTGTGATGTATTCCAGAAGGATACATCTCATCTTTTTTTTGGAGATCGCTCGATGGTTTCAGTGCTTCTTTGACGGTGTTTGTCCTCACGTGTTGTAGTTTTGAGGCATGACAGCACACGATCACAGTTTCTATGTTTATCATCACAGTGTATTATCACAGTCTGCTGTTGTGTTGTTGTGTCTCTTCCCTCACCGGCTTTTCTCTCACTCCATCTGTCTTTCCACTTCTTGTTTTTTCTGTCCCCCGTTCTCTCTTTCCTCACCTGTGACATCACCAACGCTGCCCGTGTAGGAAGCTGGCCGATTGTCCTCAGCTTCTGGACGTGGAGGACATGGTACGGATGCGGGAGCCGGACTGGAAGTGCGTGTACACGTACCTCCAGGAGTTCTACAGGGGCTTGGTGCAGAAGGGCTTGGTCAAAACCAAAAACTCCTAATGTCAAATCTCATGAGCAAACGGTGAGAGCAAGACGAGACACAGCCAGAAGAGATTGTGCTTTCAAACTCGATGGCTCTTGAGGAAACAAAACTCCAGAGCGAAATTGTGTTGTGTGTGTGTGTGTGTGTGTGTGTGTGTGTGTGTGCGTGAGAGAGAGAGTGAGATGTATTACACAGTGGGACCTCAATTACTAGCTTTTAATGGTAGAATGGGGGTGGGGTTTAAATTATTTAAATAATGTGTATTGCCCTTTGTTGGGACCTTTGGCTGGTCCCCACAACGTTGAAGGTCTGTGTGAGCTGGAAGATTAAGCTTACAGTTTTGGTGAGGATTGTAATATTTAGGGTCGGGAGTCGGGAATGTATAATAATAATAATAATAATAATAATAATAATGAGTATTCACAGTTTTAACTGTCTCAAAGCGCACGTGTAAATATGTAAGGGAAGTGTTGCTTTTTATTCAATTTATCGTCTGGATTGTTGGTGTTAAGTAAGTGGCTGCGGTTATGACAAGACAAAGACAAAAACACAAACAAAAATGATGTCCATTCTGAGACCCCACTTTGATGTGAACGTGTGTGTGCGTGTGTGCATTACAGTACATACACCATTTTTGAAGAAAAGTCTAAATTTATCCTGGCGACAAAGTTGGGAAAAGTACAAACCACCGCCTAGTTTACGCGGCTCCAGAGTTTCGACTTTTAAGGCGCTGTACGCCAAACTAGACCATTTCAGATCTTTAAAGATCTATAAAAGCCGCTATAAAAGGAAAGGACGAGCAGATCGTGACAGGTGTTGCTTTTTATCAGAGTTTTATTTGTCTTTTTTCCAAACATGGTCCTGCTGATAAAGCGATGCAGGTTTGTTTCTGGAGACGACACTCGCTCCTGGCACATGCTAAATGTTCGCTGTCATCGTTGCAATTTCCAGAAGTTGTATTTTCAGATGGTGTCGAGTCTTTGGCGTCTGCCATGAGTTTTTATTTTCAGTCTATAAAATGAAGCGGGAACGGATGATTCCGAACTACGTATTTAATTGTCCGTATCTGGTTTAAAACAGAACAATTTTATACTTTTCACTCGTGTGACGTCAATATTCAATTTGTTTTAACTCACTTAATATGGCAAAATTATAATTATTTTACGTTTATTAAAGCTTTACAATTAACATGAACTTTTTGGACTTTGTGTACATCAGCAAAGTAATAAAATTAGAATTTTAGATTTAATTTTAGAAATAACAAATATTTAAGGTGCTTTAAACTAAAAATTTCAAGTACGTGAATAAATTTGGTTTTGATTGATTGTGGCGTTCGCAACCCCAAAAGTAGTGGGTTTGATTTTCAGGAAATGCCTGAAGTTGTTGCCTGTTTTTTTTTTTTTTTTTTTTTTAAGGAATGAATGAAAATTTTAACGAGTCAGTGTTAAACTCAAATCTCGAAAAGTGTGGAAATCAGTGTTCATTAGTAAGCTGTTTATCTAAAGATGGTGCTGCCCTCTAGAGGTGAGACGTGTGAAGAACTCAGAACGTGATTCTTTTGCATTTATCCTCCTTTGTTTTTTATCACGTTAGGGTCTACGCTAAGTGCATGCCCCTGCTGGAAGTGGAAGACATGATGATCATGGGGAGGAGACCAGACCCCAAGTGTGTCTTCACCTACGTGCAGTCCCTGGTCAACCATCTACGTAGATATGAGATGATGAAGGCCCGGGCTCGAGCCACCACTGACGTCTGAAGCAGTAACCCGCTCGCTCTGCTTCCAGTATTTCTCATGCTTGTTTGCTCAGTGCTAGTACCATTTCAGGTCTTTTATTAGCATCCTTCACACACACACACACTACACACACACACTGAGCAGAAGCCATGTTTCCACTAAAATAAACAACGTATTTATAGCCTCCTCACATTGGCTTGAATATCACGTGTTCTGTCAGAGTTTTGTCGCTTGAGGTTGAACTTCAATGTCACTGTTGAAGCGTCAGGTTTGAAAGAAGAAATCGCCACTGGTTTTTTTTTTTCAGGCACAAATCTGTCTAGCAGAGAAATCCACTGGTCCGTAAAGTAAGACGATCGAATGAATAAGAAGCAACCATTCTCTTACATATTCACACGTGCGCTTTGAGACAAGTCAAAACTGTGAAAAGCGCCTTACAAATGCTCGGAACTTGAACTTAAAGCTCGCCGTCGTGTTAATTCCTCTTCCCGCCTCTTCCTGTAGTTGTTCGATGTTAATATCAGATTTATTCAACTTTTATTTGTCAATAATAAGCCTTAGTTTTAAGGCATTAGATGATAGGTTAATAATTGGCTCCTGGGACCTGAACTAGCTTTTGGGATGAAAAACAAATGTCGTATTTATTAAGCATTACCTTTGGGTAATTGCGGAATTTCTAGCCCTGGACACACATTGTATACACACATGTAACTAAATACATTGTTTTTTTCCGTGACCGCACATCATGTTGTATAATTTCAACATTTCTGTTATTTGTTGTTATGGCTCCCTGATTTTGTTGAATTTTTTTTTGTCTTTTTTTTTCCATCATGAATTGTTAAGAAAGTGTAAAGCTGTCAAAAGGTAGTGTTTTTCTTTTTGTTTAGAATTTTCATTTTTGAACTTTCTGGTTGGATGGTACTGTTGCTTGCTACTGAAGCTCAGACCTGCCTGTATCACTCGTTTACTTGAAGTTTTAGCGCTTTCTATATATATATATATATATATATATATATATATATATATAATATATATATATATATATATATATATATATATATATATAGGCAATAGTGCATTCATTTAAATTTTGATTGTCTTCCATCACTGCCTGTTCTGACTTTAGCTGTGTTGTATGAATTGTATTTTTTTTATGTGTCGTGTTTATGGTTTTTGTTTGAACTTAGACTGTGTGTGACTTTGTGTGTTGTTTTTGTTTTAATTTAAGGTTAATACATAAACTGTATATTAGTAACTCTGTCACTCTGGATCTACAAGATGAGAATAATTTTATTATATTAATTATGAAGAATAAATACTAATTGGTCTACATCATTATTTATACGTTTGTCGGTCGACTGAAGACTGCACGGATTTTAAACAAAAAATAACCTAAAAAGCAACAGCATTAACAGAAAATCACTGTAGTGTCTCTGCTGCTGCAGAAAAATGTCAATACACATGTTAAATATACGTGGCAATGGGTTTTTTTTCTTCACAATTTTTCACACTGGTTTAAAGCATCTTATTAAATTCTATTACATTACAAACACGACTGCTGTTTCTTCTATTTTCAGCTCAGTCAGTAGTGCGCTGGTTTTTGAAACGCCAAATCATGGGTTCAATTCTCAAGAAAAGCAGGAATTTGATTTGTGCAATTGAGTTGTAGAAGTTGTAGTGACGTATAAGACGCTTTGGATAAATGACTATAGTTAATATCATAAGTGTTGTACTTGTGGTCTTTCAAAATTCACAAAAAATTGTGGTCTTTTCAAAATTCTTGTTGCTCTGGAATCACAAATCTACGGGAATGTTGAACATACTTTCAGTGAAGCATTTTATTTGATTTCTGCATCCGTGAGAACTTTCCCCAACAGTCTTCATCATCCAGTCATCGCATCACTTCATTCTCCTATTCTGCTCAGTCTGTGTCTGAATTGTCTTGACTGGTTTAAAAAAAGATAGGTGTTATAAAGATAGAAACGCCTGTCATATGCTACAGTAAATAAAAACTTTAGAACTGTAGGAAAGTTAATATCTTCCCAGTTTAATAATAATTATAATAATTCCTTTAATTTTTTATTTCACTTTATATATAATTTCATTATATATATTATATACATATTCATTTTACATACTTTATAGACTTAAATTACTTTTTAGTTAGGACATGATTTACAAAACATCAAAAATGAAGCAATTAAAAAGACCAAGTCTGCAATACCTCATATGAATACCATGTCTTCAATCCTTTAGCTTTTTAGAATTAAAACTAATTTTGAAATAAAATTTAAAGAGACCAAAAATGAAAGGCATTCTGTGAGCTCACAGACGGCAAGAATACCAGAAGAAACAGCCTTTACCTTCGTCTGGTTTGGCTGATGCATCTGCACAGTCGTTGATCTCTGGTTCATCTTTAAAGGTGCGAGACGGAGGAAGAATATTAAACTCCAGGGTTTCTCCCTCAGACAGAGGCATCAGGGCTGGATTACTCTGTTCAAACTTGCTTTTGATTTCTGTTTCAGACGGCAGAGATGAAGACTTGGATGACAAGGTCTTTCCTCTGCTGGTGCATTTACTGGTAGACCTTTTATGAGATTTTGTCTTTCTCTTCCATGGAGAACTTTTTACCTCAATGATCTCGGGTTTATCACTACTATCAGGTTCTTGGTGAACATCTGCCTTTGGAACTTGCATGTCTGTGTCATTGCACTTGCATACACTGTTATCTTCAAAAAATTCTTGCATCCATTTATCAAGGCAACAGAAAGGCGGCAACTTTTCAATATCTGCGTGTTGAAAGTTCATCACAGTTGCTTCATGTTGTTCATCAACATAAGTTAGTGGGTCGTTGGATCTAAAAAGTGATTCCAATATCGACATAGGTTTCGGACGATCTGTCACCGTAGAATCAGGACTCGAAGGTCTTGTTGAGTCGATCCCAGGTGTCGATTCATCTCTCAGCATCGGGGGTTTTTGCATGTCGCCCAAGTTTGTTTCTGTCATTATTACATTTTGGACATGGCTTTGTTCCTTTACTGGTTCTTTGGTGGCACGTAAAGATGACTGATTAATAAAAGGAGTGATGTTTTTTTCAACCTCTTGTTTTTCCTCTTCCAGCATCATTTCCTTCGTGGCCTTCAGTCGGTTCACAGCTTCTGGTTGTGTGTGTTTTTGAGTCGTTGACACAGGACTAAGCTCCGAGTGACCGGACTCCATCAGTCAAGCTGACCTCTAATCAAGAAGGAAAAAAAAGAACAAAAGTGAGTGAGATTTTTACTTTGGCCACTAGGGACCATGAAATTGTGATCTGCATGTACCCATCCAGTAAAGTTACACACAATGAAGTGAACACACACACACAATCAAAATGAGGAATTGTTTCACTTAAGTGGATTTTATGAAAAGTATTGTTCAAGCGTACAGATATCTCACATTTGGATCAGGACAACTCTATCGTTTTGACATTTCTCCTTGAACATTTGGCAGAGCTGAGAACAAAAACCAGTGTGGATCGCACATCAGCTTTATTACAATATTTACTCGGCTTTAATTGACATCCACTGTTCGTTGCCACAAATGTGTTAATCACGTCTTTTGAAAATTTTTCGAGTACACTACTTTCACTGATACTGAAATTAAGTTCTTTTCTCCACTTTTTAAATGTCCAAGGCTAAGGTCACATTTTTTCAGCAGAGGGTATTGTTCCAAAAACAAATTTAAGATGTTTTTTTTTGTACAGCTTTTACGAATGATCTATTGACATTGTGGGATGCAAACACAAACTTAATGATTCCAACAGACGTCTGATCTATCGACATTTTGGGATGCAAACATCAACTCACTTAATTGAAGACAAAAGAGAAGAGGTGCAAAGTGAAGAACTGTATTCCCAGTGATCACCAAGATTACTAAGACTCGACAGACTGCGAGTAGCATGGATCTAAAGCTAAATGTTACTATTGAAACATGAAAACAAAAGTTGAATGACTCAGTCTGACATCAAGGAACACTCCTCTGAGAACAAAACGTCCTATAGTTGCTAACTCGCAATAATTCAAACTAGTCTTGTTTTTTTTTTTAAATAGTTAACAATTCACAAAACCACACACTGAAACTGTGTGAAACTGAAATCTGGATTATTTGCAGATACACACACACACACACACTTTTCAACATTTCCACCTTATTTCTTGCCGCCGAGAATTACATGGGACTGAACAAAATAACAATTTTCTAAAAAAGTACACAAGTACAGTAAAAAAAAAAAAGAAGCAACTGGCAAAATCGCAGACATACAGTGGGGGAAACAAGTATTTGACACATCAGCATTTTTATCAGTTAGGGAGTTTCTAAGTGAGCTATTGACACCACATCGTCTGCTTATCCGGGACAGCCAGGGGTGTAAAGAGTACTGGACAGCCATACTTGAGTAAAAGTACAGATACTTACTGTAAACATTACTCCATTACAAGTAACAAGTCACCCATTTCAAAAAGACTTGAGTCAAAGTAGCAAAGTATCCAACTTTAAAAGAACCTAAGTTTTAAGAAGTATTTTTATCCGTGCTCAATATAAAAGCGACAATTCCCTTACATATTTACACGCTTTGAGACAGTTAAAACTGTGAGAAGCGCCCTACAAATTCTCATATTTTTATTATTATTAATATAGGCCCAAATAAAAAAAGAAATGTGAAAACAAACTATTGCAAAATATAATATAATATAAACAAATATAAACAAAATTTAACCTCAATGTTTGAAAAATGCTAGAAGAAAGTAGATAAAAAGAACAAAAAGTCAGTCTCAATCACTTAAATTTGCAAGTAGATATAAAATAAAATGATTAATCTGATTAGTAAATTATATATGATATGTATTATATAAAGTTATATATTATATAAAACACATTTTTACGCCACTAATTCTCGTTCTTGTGGTTTCTAATTCACAAATAGCCTCCATTACCTTCAGCAGCCTAAAGATGGCGATATTCACCTCATCCGCCCAAGAAATTAACCGCGGTATAAATCGATTCCGGCTTGTCGCGCACAATCACAATGTAACAAGTAACGATAAGTGTTTGTTCAAATGTAGTGGAGTGAAAAGTAATGCTTCTCAATCACAAATGCAGTGGAGTAGAGAGTAAAAGTTGCTTCTATTTTTTATACTCAGTACAAGTACGAAGTAGCCAAAAACATACTTAAGTAAAGTAACCAAGTACATTTACTCAAGTACCTTACACCCCTGGTTATTGTCATTAAATCTGGCTGAGCAGAGGTCTGTGTGTGTGTGTGTGCAGACAAGATTAAGGAATGGGAGGATGTTTATGTCGTGCCCGTGTGTATGATGTGGCTCTTTGCAGCTTAGTTTCTGACTGGTCCTAGTGGGACATGCTCGGAACATCTGCCCGAGGAGACGCTCTGAGGTGCTCTGAACCAGGTCCCGCACTCCATACTCCCGGAGCACCACGAGGGACACGGTCAAACGCCTTCTCCAAGTCTACAAAACACATGTAGACCGGCTTGGCGTATTCCCATGAACCCTCCAGCACCTTTTTTTTTTTAAATGTGAATAACCACCCTGGTTTGCCACTATACTGACCCTGACCTCCATGCAACCCTAACCCGTTTTAATCTGGCCCGCGAACTGGTATTAAATGATGTTCAGTTTTTTTTTTATATGTAAATCCTGTTAATGCATTATGGTGTGTTTAAATTTCTATATCAACACATTTTAACTAGTGTTTTTTATTTTTCGGTTATTTTTCACTGTGATTTTTCCTCCATATTCCCAAAATGTGTAATTTTCTATTTTTCTCCAACACCTTTAAATATTGTCAATGTTGCACAATCCAAATACACTATTTTCATCTTTACACTGACGTAAAACGTCAAATAAACTCAAGTCGCATGTTGCTACCAAAACACGAATCTAAATGTTACACATACTTTCAGTGATGCATTTTATTTGATTTCTGCTTCCTGCCCGTGAGAACTTTTCCCATCAGTCCCCAGCCAGTCATAGGCTTTACAGCTGAGAACTTCATCTTCTTCTCAACCAGGCAGAAGTTAAACAGTAAAACCTGGTCGACGTTTCTATAAATCCGTGTGTTGTGGCTGTGTGTCGGACAGGTGGTCTTCGGGTCTGGACCGGTGCCGATTGAAGGGGCTGCTTTTCGCAGGAGCGAAGCGGAACTCTTCAGGAACCTGATCTTCAGGATGCTGCTTCTTGTAAAAGCCCAGAGACGTCAGGAGGTCATTGATGTCACTGCGAGTCATGTCAGATAAGGGAATTCTCTGAAAGAAATGTAAATGTGTCTGTGCTGGATCAAAACGACTTCTTTGGAATACGTCACAACAAACAGGGATGATGTAATATTGTGATGCCAAATTTGAGTTGAAACCATTATCAATCATACTTAGTTTAATCCACAATTCTGTTCTTAACTGACATTCCTATACCACACTAGCCAGGATTACAGTAAAGTCACATGGCTTATTTAAGAGCTATCGTGTATAGTGTTTGCTTTGATGTAACTTATGGGGTTTATGCTTTAGAACCCATCACAGATGAGCATCTTCTGCAAGCCTTTTCTGGGTTGCGAAAAAAAATGAATCTTTTTTTTTCCTAATAAATGTAACTCTGTGACAGACGATCCACAATCAACTCAAATTTCAATTAGCTTTTTAAATATAAAATTTACTACTGAAATTCTACAACAGTTCTGTTTGTTTTTGTTTTTATTATAGAAGTAGGTGTTACTTGAACAGTAACGTGAATACAGTATTTTTTTTTTTTTTACATTTTGAGTTGTGTTTTTTTTTATCAGTCATTTCCTGTTCTTGTTGCTGTTTGCTGGATCTTTGTCTGTGGGTTTTGATTGGGTATGGAGGACGACTTGAATTGTTCATAACAGAAACACATTAACACTGATTCAGTTTGAAAGATAACAACAGAGCTGAATAGGTTTCTTACATCAAGTTCGTGGTAGTAGTGATTGAGAAGGACAAGTTCAGGATCTGCTCCAGGAATGTGCTTCATCACCAAGTTGTGGCTGAACAGACTTTTAAGGATAAACCTTAAAATCTCCATGTGTATTGAAAACCAGAAGACTTACAAATACAGATGTACAGTACATTGATATGCATTCATATTTATTTTATATGTGTGTGTGTGTGTGTGTGTGTGTGTGTGTGTGTGTGTGTGTGTGTGTGTGTGTGTGTGTGTGTTTCATGATTTGATGCTCTAGGAGCTCATTAATTTTGTGTATGTGTGTTATCATATATTAGTTCATTGGTTATTAACTTTCAGCATTGTATTATTTTTTTCAACATTTTTATTTACATTTATAATGCTAACTTTTGTTCAAATATTTAGTTTGAATCTGCCAAGGACACAATAAATGATTTAATAAAAACAAAGTGTCAGTTAGTGTCTGTTGGTTTCTTCGTTTAGTTTCTATCTTTAGGATACTATAGTGGGATGTCCTCTGTAACAAAGGCCTTGACCTGTGGAAGTTTACACACACAAAAATCAGACATTTTTCTGCCTTGAGTTGTTTTCTTGTATAATGATATTGTCTTTGACATATTTCACTTCTTCAGCTTGAAACTTTACCTCCTTCAGTCGGTTCAGCTGTCATCCTCCACACGTCTTGTAAGTCATCGATTGCACAGAAAAAAAAGTATTTATATATACATAATTAGTAAAATTACAGCACATACCCATCAACATACTTCATACTAGATTTTTTTTTCAAAATGTACATTCATTTTTCCAGAAATGTACATTCTACTGTAATGCAGTGCGCTGCACTTCACCACCGGAGGTCGCTCTCGGACAAATATTGACGATCAAAAAAGCTTCGTCTTTCCATCTATTCTATCCAGCTTTCTGATTTACATCCCTCTGCTATCTAAATATGAATTGTTGGTATTTACCGACATGTACCACAGCAATCATTGCTAGGTCTATTTCTGGGGTCTATTACATCACTGTAATTTATTCCTCTCTTTTTGACCCCAAGGAAAAATGCCTACCCGATATAACGTCGTAAATGTCTTTTTTTCTGACCCCTTTGGACCACGTGCTAAAAATTGTGATTTGCTATAACAAGTTATCGCCGTTTTGAATTGTAGATTGCTTTTTGGAGTATGATGATCTATTACACTACTAAATGTGCTAACGTGCTTTGTAGTGACTGTAGTTTTTAGAAAAGACTGTCTGAGAAGAACCAATAAACCTCGCGATAAGACTGACTCACTCACCTCAAGTCTGGCTTTGGCAAGATCTGGCGGTTTTTTCCAATCTAGCTCGAATGTAGAGACGACACATTGGAAAAGTGTAGCGAAAATCAACCTCCTCATGCCGCTGAATGAAGCGAAACACCGACGGCTTCCTTCTGAAAAGAAGTCTGACATGCCACGTCACCGCTTCTGTCAGCTGCGATGTCAAACCAAAATAACGAAAAAGTGAAATAAAAAGTTCAAGTCATTTGCTGTAATAAAACACGTTAATCGTCGAATAATAAAACGTATTGCGTTCGTATTCTCGTTTTTTCTTTTCCGGTTAATTTTAATAACTATTCAATCTGTATTTTTAAGGTTTTTCATTTTATTTGAGTACAAACAAAGTGAATATGTTGGCTATTTTGACACAACACGCGAAGACGTGATACTGTGCGCATGCGTCTTTACATTTAATTATTTAAAGTCTTGACGTGACACGATTTCGAAAAAAATTTACATATTGTAACAAAAAATAAATTATAGAAAATGTGTAGATATTAATAATTTTCGCTATAAGAAAAAAAAGTTATTTAATTGATCTCAAATGCAAAACGTGTCTCGCTGTAATTTTCTGAAAACCTTAACAAAACAATTTAACAAACGCGCGTGTGGCGTGGGAAACACGTTTGGCTGTCATTCCCGTGCCCAAGGCGAGAAATTCGCGTGTTCCTGTTAAACATAAATGTCACTTGCCCTGCCCTTACATTTTTACACCGATGCGTGCATTTTTCTCAGAATAAAGGAACGCTTGACCCAAGAGCGTTTTTTTTTTTAAAATAATGATGATATCCATAAGATCATGTCAACCTGATAAGACAAAACAAATAGCTATGAAAAATTAGCTATGTTGGGATTCTTAACGGATAAAGCCAATAGCACTCGAATTGCTCTCGGAATCCCCTAATAAAGGCACGTGGCGGCTTTTATTTTACCCGAGCTGAAGAAATAAGATCAGAGAACCAGAGGTGTGAAAACAGGAGTCGCGTGGATCGTCGGACGCCCAACAGGCGGAAACGCGTGCGCGCATTTCAAAGCGTTTGATCAAAGAGAGTGTAAATCTTGCGCGCGTGCTGATCACAAACGTACAGTATAACAAGTGATCACAAGGACACGAGACTTTACATTTTACGTTTTAATGGTGGAATGTCTTTACGTCCCTAAACATATACAGTTCTAAATCTGCGCGTGCAAGGGAAAGGCTGAATAAATTAATGTGCAAAATAGATAAATACAGTTATGCATGATGAGCACACATACAGTAAAGATCATGCGATAAAAGCGGCGCAAATCTGTGTAGAAATATA
This sequence comes from Paedocypris sp. Pulau Singkep, assembly GCA_017309775.1. NCBI lineage: Eukaryota > Metazoa > Chordata > Actinopteri > Cypriniformes > Paedocypris > Paedocypris sp. Pulau Singkep. The sequence continues at coordinate 2,182,412 of MU204310.1, forward strand.
TCGACAATATATACACTATTTACACGTTTACATTCGCAATGTGATTTCGAGTCCGTTTCTTTTTTCAGGGCCACGGTCTCCACACGGTGTGATCCGCTGTCAGCTGATGGTGAGACGTGGATCGGGTCGCGTTCGGGTGTTTTTGGCACGCGCGAGTGCTGGAGTCTGTGTCTCTGACCAGCGGGAAACTGTTAGAAGGCGACGCGGCGTCTGGTGTCGAGCGTCCTCGCGTCTGCTGATGATCGGGGAGCTGAACTCTGACCGGAAGTCTGATGCTGACCGACAGGCAGGAGCGGCTCAGGTGATGACACAGAGTGTTTGAGACCGAACGCTCCAGTCCACGAGTGTCACCTTCACGCGCCAGGAACCGAGCCGCTTCCTGTAGACACGTGGTGAAACCATCGATGAACGGACTCTGGTCTCGCCCCGCTTCTTTCTTCTGCCTCGCGACCTCCGCGAGAGAGTTTTGTAGAAACAGGACCGTGCATTCCAGGACCTCGGCCTTTTCTGCTCGTTTTTGAGAAGGACTCTACAACAAAAAAGAGAGCGTTACAACTGAGGTTTACACACGGAGACCGTTAGGAGCAAAACGACGTCAGTGTGAAATAGACCCGTTCTTACGTTGTGTTCGGGGCCCTGGAGAAGTAAAGCTCTCAAGTTCTCCAGGCTCCTGTTCATTCGTTCCCTTCTTCGTTTCTCCACTTGCGGCTTTAGAAGCTGCAAAACACGTTTAAAGACACAGAATATAAGTGAACACGCGAGTTATTAACTCACATTTTCTATATATCAACACTAGACGTATCTCAAGTTGTAAGAACTCCTTTTACCTTTTTGTCCATTTTAATTTTCCCGGACAATCGAGTGACCTTCATTGCACACAGCAACCTGTAGATGATCTCGGAAAATATCGGACTTTCCACAGACACAAGCAGGTCAGACGGACGCGTGACCGACGGTTCGGGAACAATTCCACTTTATATGCGCCAGGGGTAGGACGTCAAAGCCACACCCATTTCTTTCACTCGCCTATCGATGACGCAGAAAACCACAACCACGCCTTCCACATTTTCAGCCACTCAATTTCTCGACGAATACAGTAAATAAACAGATTTATTGTCATTTCACAGTTTTATGGCATGTTTTTACACAATTGACCGCGCACCAAAGAGGACACGGGGTCGATGTCAGGACGGCGCACTTCCATGTGTGTAATTTAAAGGTTCTCTACTTTCTTTCGTGGTTTCCCCCAAATAACTAAAAACTTTCACGAAATAATACGCTGCAGTGAAACGACACACGGCACTGACAAGTTTCGGACGTTTTGCGTTTTCGCCACATTCCCACGGTGTTTGACACCTGGACTGCCTCGGCCACACGTGACAGCGGGAAAGGAACAATAGCCACTCGTTCAGGCTCTATGCAGATATAAACACGATCGAGATTTATTTTTCGTACCTGCTGCGATTAAGCAAATATATGAACAAATTTCCATCTAGGAAAAAAAACGTAATATATAACGTATATAATATATAATAATAGCAGCTGCAATCCAAAGTCAAGACTTAGGTGCGAAAGCGCGTGCGGACGCGTGTTTGACACCTTTTTGTCGCGTGTCGACCTAGTGCCATTGCCTTATACACACTCGCTATGTCTTAATGTGTGTGTCTGAAAATGGTTTTCTTTTCAGAAATGGTTTTTCTTTTCAAAAATGGTTTTCTGTTGTAGAAAATGGTTATCTTTAATTTACTCTTCTTTTGAAATGGTGCTTTTAAAATGAAATTTTGAATCATAGAAGTTTAAATCAAATCTCAAAATATAACTTCCTCTCTCTAAATGTGAGGGATACATTTTGGTTTCATCTAATTTTACATTTTGTTTAGCCTACTTATTATATTTTTTGAAGTCATTCATAAAGGGAAGAAAGGTATGGAACTTGTCTTCTTGTGTCAGCTCTAGTTCATTTTACTAAACTATAATGATGAACAATGACATTTTGAGCAAGAATTTGGTCTCTTTAACCCACATTTTTACTGTCAGCAGAAAACAATGACACCCTGGCACTAATGGTTCCCATATAAATCCAGACCTGGGCCTGTTGTCTCTCTTTGGAGAAGATGTGGAACATGTTTGTCTGAAGGTGCTTGAGAAGTAATAAATGTGAGGTGTAAGGAATCTGTGTGACTGTGAGATTGTTCTTGTTCCCGCCACACACTGCTCTCCAGTTGTGTCTGATACAGGAGCTATTTTGATTGGGTTAGGGATAGTAGGAAGAAGTAGGAAGTCTGTTTAGATCATATGTATACTAGGCTATGCTAGTTTACATGTGTGGATTCAAATGTGATTTTTCAACCACTAAAGAATAAATATGATATGATGGACATGATTCTCATGATGACCAGATTATGTATAGCTGCTCCACATTCAGCTACACCACCACATACAACTCCACATTCAGCTACACCTTAACAAGCCTAGTGATTCCTGCTCACCCATTCATACAACACAACATCACTGTTCAGCTCCACCACATTAGCATTATCTATACTGTAGCACAGTTGATGATCAATGCATGTTCTCCGCACCCATTTGACCAGTGCAGGTCCTGGTCGAGTCTATCAAGTTTAATGCTTTATCGTTGACCTTCAAGACCATTGAGTACATCACCATCCAAACTCAACTCACTGGTACGGGATCATTGTGTTGTGTTGACATTGCACTGACTGTCACGCTCTTCTGTCTAGTGTATTTCTTGATATACATCTGTGGAAAGCAGAGTTTCCATTTGTTGACATATTGCTTAGAATGTTCTTCATTTTGTAAGTCACTTTGGATAAAGGACTGTAAAAGACTGTAAAGTAAAATACAGTAATGGTGATGTGCATTGTGTAATGTTGTGAATGGCAACATGTTTTGTATTGAATTGGAGCTCAAATTTACTAAGAAATTGTAAATTAGTCCACTATGACAGACACATGTAGTCTCATTTATTTATTCCATCAATCAATCATTGTTGTTTATTTTGATGACCATGTCAGCAGTTTTTTTTTCTCTGTAAAACACTTTAAGATTGAATCATTTTTGCATTGAACAACTTTTTTACATTGAACAACTTTTTTTTTTTTACATTGAACAACTTTGTACACTTTTTTTTTGAACAACTTTTTACATGTTGAAACATTGGGCTACATCCTGAATTAACTGAACTGAGCAGACTGATTTAATAACAATGGTTCCTGTATCTCTACACTAATCTACTACTGTACTTCTCTTTCGGCCTATCCATTATCAGGAGTCGCCACAGCAAATTATCCTTTTCCCGAGCATCTTCTACTCTGACACCAACCAGCCTCATGTTCTTTCTTACAGCATCAATATATCTTTTCCTTGGTCGTCCTCTTTTCCGGCAGCTCCATCTCCAACATCCTAATATATCCACTATCCCTCCTCCGCACATGTGCAAATCATCTCAGTCTGGCCTCTCTGACTTTGTTGCCCGTCTCTCTACACTATGGTAAAAATCGTGAGGTGGTGACGGAGCAGCAGTGTGTGGCGGGAACGAGGACAGTCTCACGGTCACACAGATTCCTTACACCTCACATTTATTACTTCACAAGCACCTTCAGACAAACACCTTCCACTTCTTCTCCAAAGAGAGACAACAGGCCCAGGCTTTGCATTTCTGTGGAAACCATTAGAGTCAAAGTGTTAATGCTTCTAGTTGTAAAGGTATTATTATCTAACACAGTATAAGATGCAATTTATTTTTCTTTTACAATAAACTTGTTTGTTCGTTCGTATACAGTCATAGATTTATTTTTATTCTTTTAAAAAAGGCGAAGAATGTAGTTTCTTACTTTATTGAATCAATACATTACAAATTAATTTACAATTTAAAAATTACAATTACAATTAAATTAATTAAGAAGCAAATTAAAGACACAATTTCAAAATAAAGGAAACTAAAAATTTATAAATTCATAATTGCACAATTAAACTCAACATATGATTGTGAACTGAAAAACTTTGAATTGAGAGACATCTCTAGTTTATTTTTAACTATGATGCACATCCAGAACACTGTCAAACAATAGCTTGTGTTAAAGAGGAGTCGACGATTTTGTGATCACGTGTTTATTGTTCATGTGGGCACGAGGTCGCCACGCGCCCAGCAGACCAACAAGGTGTCAACAAGTTTTCACACTTCTAATCCATTCAAACGCTAAAGATTTGTGGTTCCTGTCGAGTGAATTTCCAGCATTACAGTTCAGACTGGCCACTCTTAACCTTAAGTGGTTTGCCTCGTATTGTTGACTTTATTTATCAAGAAAAAAACGCGGCACGTGCCAACATTTTAAGGAATAGAAGTAAGCTATAAAAAATCTAGACGGATAAACAGATTCAAAACGAAATACAATTCAGCTCAAAAAGTTTAGTTCGAAATAAAATAAAACAAATTAAACAATACGTGCCAAAAAGTGAATTTTCAAATAAATCACATGAGCAAATGCAGACAACTTCGCGTGTCAAATTGAGTATTTTAATGAATGGGCGCCGATAGGCGTGGCATCCTACGTTCTATGGTCAAACAGAAACGAAGTGTCAAACTGGGCGTGTCATGTGACGTCATTTTCCAGGAACCTTTAATTAAGAGACGGCAGCCTCGGAAGTATATCATCATCACCACTATCAACAGTTTCTTCAGGCATCGACTCGGATTGAAGCGCACAATGAAATCGGATGGAATCTCTGAAAGAAGAAAAATGGACCAAAAGGTATAAGCTTTTACTCCCATTCAAGTGTTTATTTTAAAAAATGCCAGTGCCTGATCATTCTGCGTCTTTCAAAAATTAAAAATCACAGCTTTTAAAGCCGCAAGTGGAGAAACGAAGAAGGGAACGAATGAACAGGAGCCTGGAGAACTTGAGAGCTTTACTTCTCCAGGGCCCCGAACACAACGTAAGAACGGGTCTATTTCACACTGACGTCGTTTTGCTCCTAACGGTCTCCGTGTGTAAACCTCAGTTGTAACGCTCTCTTTTTTGTTGTAGAGTCCTTCTCAAAAACGAGCAGAAAAGGCCGAGGTCCTGGAATGCACGGTCCTGTTTCTACAAAACTCTCTCGCGGAGGTCGCGAGGCAGAAGAAAGAAGCGGGGCGAGACCAGAGTCCGTTCATCGATGGTTTCACCACGTGTCTACAGGAAGCGGCTCGGTTCCTGGCGCGTGAAGGTGACACTCGTGGACTGGAGCGTTCGGTCTCAAACACTCTGTGTCATCACCTGAGCCGCTCCTGCCTGTCGGTCAGCATCAGACTTCCGGTCAGAGTTCAGCTCCCCGATCATCAGCAGACGCGAGGACGCTCGACACCAGACGCCGCGTCGCCTTCTAACAGTTTCCCGCTGGTCAGAGACACAGACTCCAGCAC
>MU204310.1:2187933-2210665 GCA_017309775.1 Paedocypris sp. Pulau Singkep
CAGCAGACGCGAGGACGCTCGACACCAGACGCCGCGTCGCCTTCTAACAGTTTCCCGCTGGTCAGAGACACAGACTCCAGCACGCGCGCGTGCCAAAAACACCCGAACGCGACCCGATCCACGTCTCACCATCAGCTGACAGCGGATCACACCGTGTGGAGACCGTGGCCCTGAAAAAAGAAACGGACTCGAAATCACACTGCGAATGTAAACGTGTAAATAGTGTATATATTGTCGATATATTTCTACACAGATTTGCGCCGCTTTTATCGCATGATCTTTACTGTATGTGTGCTCATCATGCATAACTGTATTTATCTATTTTGCACATTAATTTATTTAGCCTTTCCCTTGCACGCGCAGATTTAGAACTGTATATGTTTAGGGACGTAAAGACATTCCACCATTAAAACGTAAAATGTAAAGTCTCGTGTCCTTGTGATCACTTGTTATACTGTACGTTTGCGATCAGCACGCGCGCAAGATTTACACTCTCTTTGATCAAACGCTTTGAAATGCGCGCACGCGTTTCCGCCTGTTGGGCGTCCGACGATCCACGCGACTCCTGTTTTCACACCTCGGGTTCTCTGATCTTGTTTCTTCAGCTCGGGTAAAATAAAAGCCGCCACGTGCCTTTATTAGGGGATTCTGAGAGCAATTCGAGCCAATGAATACCGAAACTATTCTTCTGCACTCAAGCCCAAACTCTTGCAGTAAAACAGTGATTGCCCAAGATAAATAAGTTTATTAATCTATTGACGAGTTTTATTAAAACATTATTTTTGTATTTGCAAGTATTTTGCAAATTAAAAGCTAACAATAAAATTGTAAAAAAAAAATGTAACTGAGTTATTTATCACTTTCTCAGAAGACAAATGCTAACACATTTATCTGTTAGGAGGTTTCTCTGTAAAGGTCTCGTCAATTAGGTCATCTGTAAGCTTAAAATGTCTAGACCCACTGCGTTTCCGTTTTACAACACAGTAAAAGTCAAAGCGATCATGGTAAAACGGAAACACAAAAGTCCAGTATTCGGCTGCAACTGAGGTTCGTAACCTGGAGCGCGTGCGTCGACACCTTTTGTTGTTTAGCTGGGCGCGTGGCAACTCACTGTATATCGTTGACTTTTCGTTTAACACGTGTAAAATGCAGATTTCGTGTTATAAAGAGTTTTAAAAACAATAATGATAATTTTATTTATAAAGATGTTAATTTCTTTTTTAGTTATCCTGGTTGTGTTTATATAAATTCAGTATTTATATTTTATTTTTATTCGTAATAGTAGTCAATAGTTTTATTGTTATTTTGTTTACTTTTTTATTCATTTTTAAATTTTTACTTAATTGTATTTTTTAAAATGTCTCACATTTTTTACAAATATTTTTAAAATGTCACACTCACTCACTCACTCACTCACTCACTCACTCACACACACACACACACACACACACACACACACACACACACACACACACACAAAGCGCTCTAAGAATCAAAGCACAGACTTTTCATAATTGTGAAGTTTGTGTTTACTATATGTTTTACATGTTTTATTAATTTAGCATTGAAAACAAAAAAAAAATGAAAATAATTATTGAAACATAACACTTATACACTAATGGTTCCCACAGAAATGCAAGGCCTGGGCCTGTTGTCTCTCTTTGGAGAAGAAGTGGAAGGTGTTTGTCTGAAGGTGCTTGTGAAGTAATAAATGTGAAGTGTAAGGATAATGTGTGACCGTGAGACTGTCCTCGTTCCCGCCACGGTCTCCATCACCACCTTCAGATTTTTAGTTCCACTCCACAGTGTGGAGATACAGGAACAGTTGTGATTGGCTCAGCCTCAGTGTGTTCAATAATAATAATTGAAACTATGGTATTAATCCTGGGGAAATTCAACTCTGCTTTTGACCATCAAACAGTGAACAGAAACAAACCCAGAGCAGTGGGCAGCTTTAAGCTTTGGCTCCCCGGGGGCTCATGGGGATATGGTGGCCCAGAGAGGGATAGGAACTGGCAACCTCCAAAAAGTTGACCAAAACTGCCCACAAGGTCAAAGTCAATGAAACTTTATTTTTCCCTGTGAGGTCCCCGTCAGTTCAGGTCAATTGAATCAGGCCAACAAGGGAATTAAAATTCTGTGTGATTCAGCCTTGAACTCCCACCTCAAGTGTCAGGGCGGAATAGTGCTACCCACAGCACCACTATGCTGCCCCTACAGTTTAATCTCAAAGAAATAGAAAATGTTTTATAGTTCTTTGACAAATACACACCAGTTGTGTATATTAATTAAATAACAGGTTAATAAAAAGATCCATGATAAAGGTGACATTTCACATTAAACTGCGCAGGTCACGCCCATTTTGTGACTCGGACCATAAGATAAGATAATCTTTATTGTCATTGCACAACGGTGCAACGAAATGAAGGTGCAAATACAGATCAAAAATAACACAAGGGAAAACACAGAGTGCAAAGTACAAATCAAAAGAACACAAAAGACATGGACATACTTGTACACACGCAACAGTCACAAACAATAGTGGAAGAAAGATAACTGTGTTATCACAATGTTTCACATCATCCCAGCTTATAGACTGTAAAAGTGAGATGCTGAGGTGATGAGGGTAAAGTGGCAGTGTTCAAGTGAGCATTTGTTTCCCCGGGAATTGAGGGTCTGTACTGCTACATGGTAAAAACGTTTTAATAGTCTGTCAGTCCTAGTTTTAATTGTCCGTGATAATTTTCTGTGCTTTTTTGAGGCAGGGAACTGTGGAGTTCTTCCAGCGAGAGCAAAGGACAGCCGATGATCTTCTGGGCCGTAATGACCCTCTAGTGCTTTTCTCTGTGCTGCTGTGGATCTTCTGAACCACACACACACACACACACACACACACACACACACACACACACACACACACACACACGCACGCACGCACGCACGCACACACACACACACACACACACCCACACACACACAGTATGTGAGGATGCTCTCAACAGAGCATCTGTAAAAATCAGATGAATGATAAGATAAAATAGACTTTATTAATCCCATAGGGGAAATGTTTGTGTTCCACAGCAGCAAAAAGAAAGAAGTCTTAAACAGAAACGACTGAAGACAATTTAAATGACAACAAGGTCAAAAATGCAAATAGCAAAGAGAACAAAAGAAACAACAATAAATTGGTTGTAGAAAAATATACCTGTGCAAGAACTGATGAGAAAAAAGTGAAACAAATATGAGAAGATGCACGTAACGAAAAAAAAAACGTGCTGATGCACATTTTCATATTAGAAACGTGTGTCGGTGTTTTCCATCAACTTAGTTTGAGTTGTTCCTCGTTTTAAAGCTACGTTAAAAACCAGCTGATTTTGCTGAATGATCTGCTTGTCTACGATTACACAAGAAACACCAAATGTTTTGCATTTGGCTAGAACAAAGGCGCGAAACCTGCGGCGCGTGCTGACTGACACCTTGCTGTTGATCCGCCGGGCGCGTGGCGACCTCGTGCCAATGAACAATAAACACGTGATCACCGTAAATCGTCGACTTCTTCTTTCACACCCAAGGTTGAAATGCTCTTGTTTGCAATGTTTCCTCGTGGATTGATTATAATATTATTGCTAAAATGAGAAGTGATGCTATACTGAAAGTCTAGATTCCCTAAAATTATGGTTCTGTTTTATGACATATTGGAATTTTTATTTTGATATGTAACTAATACGTAATTCCACATTTCCTGCTGACTGTAATGCAAAATATCTAATTAATATTTCTTTTAAATGAATGGTTTTATGATTATAATATAATTAATGTCAATATAAATGTTCTTAAAACGTTCTTAATTTGTATATGTGCACAGTGACAATAAAGGCTTTATATTTATTCTAAACTGATGGTTCTAAGAAATTAGATAATAATTTATTAAGAACTGAAACGAAAGATGATAAACTCTGTCTATAATTACACACCTTAAAAGGTCTATAATGCCTTTACAGCTGAAAACATTAACACTTTGGCTCTAATGGTTCAAGCCTGGGCCTGTTGTCTCTCTTTGGAGAAGAAGTGGAAGGTGTTTGTCTGAAGGTGCTTGAGAAGTAATAAATGTGAGGTGTAAGGAATCTGTGTGACCGTGAGATTGTCCTCGTTCCCGCCACACACTGCTGCTCCGTCACCACCTCACGATTTTTACCTCGACACTCCATAAGTGTGAAGATACAAGAACTAATGTGATGACTCAGTCTGTTTAGATCATCTGCATTCCTGATGGTTCTGCATGGGTTTTCGTCGTGTGTGTGTGTGTGTGTGTATATATATATATATATATATATTATATAATAAGTGTGTGTGTGTGTGTGTGTTCGGGTATGTGAGTAAGCAAGAATGTGCTTTTTTCTAATCTCTGCGTAGATTGATTTAGCAACACACGTGTGTAAAAAGCAACTTAAAGAAGCTAATAGAAATTCCAAAATGAATTTAAAATTTTATTCCAATGATACTGTACTTAAGGATAATACACATCACACACAAAGGTTAAACGGTGAAGACGGCTGCTCTCTTTCTGTTGTGTATAAACATAAATATTGCAGCATTTATTGCGCAAGCAAATGTCTCAATGACGTAAAGAAAACGGTAAAAATATGACCACATTCAACACCATTGTACAAACGCAATAAATTGTAAAAAAATATATAAAAATAAATATATCCCTGTACAAATAAGATATGTGAGAAAAAGAGCGTTATGCATGCTCCTAATGCGGAAGCAGTAACAAATCTCTTACAGTTTTTACAGTGAGACAGAATGAAAAAGTGAAAAATGGACGGTTTCTGCGGGTCACGGCTGGGTTAAGGCCATTCCCTGCCTATTTTGCTTTTTGCCGGTCTGTAGAACAAATCAAGTTCTAATGTGAGCAAACATGCTTTTCTAACTGCAGATCGTCTCTCACGAGTCAGTCACATTTTCTAGAATTCTGCTGACTTGCACAATCAAACCGAAAAGTGTCAGTTTCTTATTTTTGCCCTGATCTCGTGTCAAAGATCAGCCTTTGTCACATCGCTTGTTCATCTCGAGTTCCACACGAGCCAACAGCGCCGCCCTCATGGCCAGGTCCAGAACGTTACTTTTCGCCACTCGTTCAACAATCACTTCTGGCTTGTCTCCCTAGTAGGCAAGAAAAAAACAAGCACGTTTCAGGACTGTAAACTTGCAAGTTGAAACTGAATTCATGTAACTAGTCGTGATCAACTCAACAATTGTGCTGGTAAATGCTCCCAAACTACGTATTTGTTACAAACAATTTGTGACATTTTGGTGTACAGCACTAACAAATTCAATTTCGAATTAAACTAATTTGACAAATTTTTTTGAAAAAGTCTTTGGTTTCTATAAATCTCAACTGAATAATTTAAAAAGCAACTAACTAATAAATGTGTTTTGTAAGTTATATCTACGTATAACATAAACAAGTTGATTTCTAAAATTTCAAGAAAGCTTTTAAAAAAGCCTCATTCAGTCCAGTGACAATACTGTGATGTTACTCTGGGACAGTGCACAGTAAATGGGGAAAAATTCATGTGCAGATAAAATCATTTTAAACGATTAAAAATGCAGTAAAGAAATCCGAAACGGCTAAATTTACCCCACAGGCTTGATAAATCTTTTGTTCATACCTTATGAACAATGAAAGAGGTTATCAAGCCACTGTCAGCCTGATAGTCGAGCCAGAACAGCTCCGTGTTCTCCTGCTCCGAGCCAGAGCTGCTCTCTTTCCAGTCCTCTTTGTCTTCACTCACCCCGAGTTCGGATCCATCTGAAAGAAAAAACAAAACGCTTTACAACACGCGCTGACAGCTCCCAGTACTCGCTTCTGTCTGATCCAGTGTAACTGTGTAATTTCTGAAGTTCGAACAACAAAGAGTGACGTGTCCCGCCCTTTTTGTTTGTGTAAACCACCCGTTGGACTTTGTTTTCTTGTAAGGGAGTTAGGTTAATTATCTTGTTTTTATTTTGTTGCGGGTCGGTGCAGGTTATTTAGTTATATTTGTTTTCCAGTGTGTTTTGTTTGTTGTTTTGGCGTTTGGACTCTGATTTATTTTCGGTTTCGGAATTTGAAGATTCATGTGGAAAATAAACCACCCATTGTTTATCACCAGGTTTTACACAATCGTGCAATTTAGGAGCATAAAACCGCCATACTAACAATATTCCCTGCATTTCTTTGCGAGTATGTTAGAGTTAAGTGTTGTAAACTAGTGATGTTTGGTTCTCGACGCTTTCGTTTTCTAGTGTTTTGGTGTGTGAGTTAGTCCTGCTAAGGTTTATGGGTTAGAACTTGATGTGCACACACGCACGCATACCAACTTTACTCACAGAGATCTATCAGGCTTTTTTAAGCTGGGCAGGTTAAACTGAAAACAGACATGGACTGCCACTTTTAGACTGGACTTCATGCAACCATGAACAAGTCTGTTGCACAACTGTAATCAACTACACATCATGTTTTCGTGGCATATGATCATCAGTTATTTGCATTATAACAGTTTTTCCAAAGTTCACTAGTTTCTCTTTCTTGTCATTGGACATTTGCCCTGTTTATCATTCGCTCCACCCTTTATATAATTGGTATTAAAATGTTCATTACATTTAGAATAATTCTAAATGAAAAGAAAAGAAATAATGACAGAGAACAACACACGACATGTTCTAATAGCATTGTACTTTAAATGACTGGAGACGTACTGCGATGGCGAGGGTGGTACACCTGTCGGTCGGGTTTTCTCGGGCGCCGGGGGGTGGTGGTGTGTCTGCGCTTCTGCTTTTCTTTCGCTTGCTTCACTTCTCTGTCGTAATCGTCCCTGCAACAGTGACAGACAAGGACTTTATGGTTTGCAGCATTGTGACAACATTTTTCAGAAAGTCAATTGGTTTAATACAGACTTCAGAGATTTGAAAGTCTGGTCAAACTCCTATGCATTTTGACACATGCTTCAATTTACACGCACACGCACGCGCACACGCACACACACACACACCAGGTATAATATACTCTCTTTCTATAAGTTATACAGTACAATGGGTTGAGTTCATCTAAACAAAGAGTTTAGATTGAAAACGATCTAATAATTTAAATATACCCCCCACACACACCTACACTTAACAGTTCACAAAATTTTGATACAAGAATATGTTTAAGTTTTAATCAATTGTATCGTTTAACACCTACTTACAACTAACTAATAGACAACAATTGTCTGTTTTACCTCTCATATTTAATACATATCGCATTTTGAAAGCATCACACAAAGAGAGCTAACACGAACTACGATGCATCACTAATAATTTCAGAAAGGGGCGTAACATGAAAAGTCCCATTCACTTTAAACTAAATGTATGCGTAACTTTACATTTCGAGGACCTTGTATGCAAACAAACGCATGTAAACAAAACGCTGCACGTTCCCTGCTAGCTTTAGCATTTGAGCTATGAAGTGCTCTGTGCACGAGACCTTGCAATTTGGTTTCTTCGGATGTGCCGCAGAAACCCATGGCTCATGTCCAATCGGCCGCCCGGTTTATATTTGACATTTCCCACGTCTGCATCAACGTCTGCGACCTCCATTTTTTCTGAAATGCATCTACAAACGGTCCCTGACAGCACCTTTTGTATCTGTATCGCACCACAACATTACGCTGGTGCTTACAGTGAACTGTGGGCCAATAAAACAAATCAAAGAGTTTTAAGTAAACGTAACAGTTCAATAATACAGGTAAAGCTGTTCTTGTCCTGCTAGTGGTCATTCAATGCTTTCTTTTTGACAAAATCAGAAAAAAATGTATTAAACCGTTTCCAATGCAATGTTTATATCTTGTTTAAACTCCGGGTAACCACGCTCTCGGCCAACATTTCCAGAGCGGAAGTGAAGGCGGGAGTTTTGTAGTTCCACCGCGTTGTTATCGCGATCCTGCGCTGATGGTTTTGCTCTTAGTTTGAACCTACAATAACTGGACAAAAATGATCACTGGGGTGAAACGAGAGAGGGATGTCGATGATGATGATGAGGAGGACGAAGGTGAGTAAAGCTTTACCAAACACGTTTACGTCAATTTGCGGTTTGGAGGCCTCGTAATGTATGCCACAGAGCACATTTCACGTAAAGTATGCGTATAATACAAAATGCATGAGCGAGTGGTGTATGGTAACGGAGGTAAAGCGCTATCATTTTTATCTATTCCAGAGGTGCCCGTAAAAGTTGGACGTTCTCAAGCTGGTCGGGAGGATCGGAGAAGCCGCCATTGTCCATATCTGGACACGATTAATAGGTTAGTTACGGTAAATGCATTTAAGTACGGTAACTCGCGTGCTGTGCTAAAACGGTCGTTCTTTTCTTTGGTCCAGGAGTGTGTTGGATTTCGACTTTGAGAAGCTTTGTTCCATCTCTCTGTCTCACATAAATGCCTACGCCTGCCTCATCTGTGGGAAATACTTCCAAGGTAAGCGGAAGAGAAAGTGACCAGATCTGGACGGAACCATACTGGACACACACACACACACACACACACACACACACACACACACACACTGCCCTTGGAGCAGATCAGTGTCTGTGTCTTGCTCGAGGACACTTCAGCCGTGTAACATTCGGCCCCGAGATTTGAACTTGTGTTCATCTTTATCACTGTCAGATACTGCGATCATTTACAGTGACGTGTAGTGGTCTGGCCAAATCCACACTTCATTTTTGCTTTTTTCGAGTCCTGTGTCCATTGTTAAAGGTGTTTGAGTTCTGTTAGTGGCTCATGGGCCTAGTTTGGCTACAAAAGAATAAAAAAAGGCTTATGCAGTCTGGCAAATTTTACTTACCGGTACTATTTAGTTAGGTGAATGTAACACACAGTAAAATTGAACAGTTCATCATACACGCACAGTCATGTACCTAATCATGCTCGCATACATTTTAAAATACACACATTGGAAGCATTTCTCTCCTCGTATTGTTATAATTTTACAGGCACCGGCATCGAATTTGGTTAAACTGGTTACTCTCACTCTATCCTTCATGAATACATTCAGTCTCCGTTTTGAATGAAGTTATTTCCCGCTTTCGAATACATTGTGTTTGTACTGCAGACTTGTTTGATATGATAAGCTTGGCACTCTTGCTTTAAAACGTTGTCTGGAAGTCAGATGCTTTTTAGAATAATTTGCTTTATTGCTGTTCATCCCGAAACTGAAAACCAGATAAAGTTTCTAGACCTAGTTTTAGGGTTTTAAAAAATATAATTTACTCTTTAAAATGTTAGCGGACAATAATGACAGAAGCTCAACGTGCATCGCACCTGATATTTCTGACATTTGTTTTTCATTTGAGTATTTTTTTTTTTTGCCGTTTTAGGACGGCAATTATTGTTCGGTGTGGATCTGCTTCTAAAATTTTCCGCTGGGATAGTAAAGTGCTGTACACGATTCTGGTGTGCAGTACTGTACTTGTTCAGTTTGCCATTTCTGTCAATTGCAGATTCAGTTTTGTCTGCAATTTTGATTTGAACGTCTTAAATCTCGCCTCGTAAACTGATTAAAAATAATTGCAGAATGATTACGAACACGCTTGCCTCCATGTTGCTGTGATCTTTGAACAATAGAGGTTTCTAATCCTTCCTTTCTCTTTCACCCTCTGATTCATTTTCATGATGCTTCATTGTCTCGTGGTGTTGTTGTTCATTGCAGGCCGCGGTCAGAAGTCTCACGCATACATTCACAGCGTTCAGTTCACACACCATGTCTTCCTGAACCTCCACACGCTGAAGTTCTACTGTCTACCAGACAACTACGAGATCATCGACTCCTCGCTGGAAGACATTACTGTGAGTAGAGGTTGTGAACTATAAAAGGAAGTAAAAAAAAACAAGAAAAAATGTGTGGGATAATATGACTGGGAATGTATAAAAACTAAATGTGTGTTTTGTTGCAGTATGTTCTGAAACCCACATTCACTAAGCAGCACATCTCTGGCTTGGACAAGCAGGGGAAGCTTTACAGAGCCTATGATGGCACAACCTATCTGCCCGGAATCGTGGGTCTCAATAACATCAAGGCCAACGACTACGCTAATGTGGTTCTCCAGGTAAGATGGTGCTTGTAAAAGCTGGTGATTTATTATAAACATGACTTCAAGTAACTGGTGAAAAGTTTTTAGGGGTAGGTAGGTATATACTGTATTAATCTCACCCTGAGGAAAGTTCTCAGCAGCATACACAATGGGGATACAGAGAGCATACAACTTAAAACAAAAGACGTATACATACATATTGCACACGACACTTGTAAAACCTTTCAATTTACATTTCAAAGCACCTTGGATAAATGAATGAGCCCTGCAACTTAGTAACAAATAGTTTTTCATTTTTTCCCCCCATTTGTTTGTTTCTATTTGTTGTTCCAAAAAGAAAAGCTTTTACATTTCTGGAACATTCATTTGATCCGCAATCTGATGTGATCCGAGTAGCAAAGCTGTAAGATTCAGATTAGTGACAAAACTCTAAACGAAATGTGATTTTCACATTTTTGTTTGAAACTTTTTTTTGTGTGTGTTTGTTTCAGTTTTTTTGTTTCCAATTTGTGCGTTTGGAATTTTGGCACTAGTTTCACGAGGGGGCGGCCCTTACTTTAATTGGCTGGTGAGAACTATTATCAGAATATTAATAAAAATGTGTTATTGTTATTCACCAATTGACAGAATACTCTGATTCTCAGTAAGGGTCGTTGAAAAGTTTTTAAAAAAGGTTCTGAAACTGACAATGTTTTGAACAAAAATGAGAAAATGGCAAGCGTAAAATAAAGAACTCAACGAAAAATATGCAGCGTTTTTGGTCGTTCTTGGGAATTTATGATTGATATTTTTCCCCACTAGTTTGTTTTGAGACTAACGGATGTTAAACTTTTCTTTCTCTCTGTTTCCCTGGTCTTCTCAAGGCTTTGTCGAACGTTCCCCCTCTCCGGAACTACTTTCTCGAGGAGGAGAACTACTGCACCATCCGCCGGCCGCCCGGTGACATCATGTTTCTCCTGGTGCAGCGCTTCGGCGAGCTGATGCGGAAACTCTGGAACCCGCGCAACTTCAAAGCCCATGTGTCTCCTCACGAGATGCTGCAGGCGGTGGTGTTGTGCAGCAAAAAGAACTTTCAGATCACCAAACAAGGTCAAACGCCACAAGCATGACCGTTGTTAGTGTTTTATTAGTGTCGATTACTTTCTTTATTTTCTTCGTAAATAAATATGCAAAGCAGTGGTCAAATATTCACCATTCAGCTAAACTTGTGCTTATTCTGTTAAATGAATTGTTTTTGTTCACGATGCAAACATTGACTTGACCTGCAGGGGACGCTGTAGACTTTCTCTCCTGGTTTCTGAACGCTATGCACGGTGCTCTCGGCGGAACCAAGAAGAAATCCTGTAAATGTACTTTCTAAATCTTCCTCTAGTTTAACGTTTACACATTTTCACCGGTTCATCTTTTACTCCTGCAGCCATTCTCACTAAAGTGTTTCAAGGATCCATGCGCATCTTCTCAAAGAAACTTCCACATCCTGACTTGGTAAACCACTGCTATTACTTTCATACTTGCTTCCATCTCTCTGAATAATTTTTTTTTATTATTTTTTCAGTGTTTATGATATTTTCCCCCTTATTTCTGCACATATTTTTGACTGATGAATCCAAAGTGGGGGAATTTTTCTTTATGTAAAGTAAATCTCTTTTCAAGAGGCTTTTCAATTAATATAACATTTTTAATCACTTATAGAAGCTGTAGAGAAGAGTTAGAGGCTCAGAGATGTATTTATTTGGGGAAACTCTGTGTAATGGATGCCAACATAAACTCTGTTTGGTTTTTTTCCCCCATTAGCCTCCAGAAGAAAAAGAAGCTCTTCTCCTCAAGGACGAGTATCAGGAGAAGATGTCAGAATCCACCTTCCTGTTTCTGACCTTGGACCTGCCGACTGCTCCTCTCTACAAAGACGAGAAGGAGCAGCTCATCATCCCTCAGGTTCCTCTCTTCAACATTCTGGCCAAGTTTAACGGAAACACAGAGAAGGTATCCACGTTTTTTTTTCTCCAGTTTTTGAATTGAATACTTAATACAATTATAAAAATGACCTACTTTTTTGTCATTTTTTTTTAGGAGTACAAGACGTACAAAGAGAACTTTCTGAAAAAGTTCCAGCTCACCAAACTACCACCGTATCTAATCTTCTGCATCAAGCGATTCACCAAGAACAACTTCTTTGTGGAAAAGAATCCTACTATTGTTAACTTCCCCATCACGTACGTACACGTTTAATTCTTAATGGACCAATTTTTTAAACCTGGAAGAGAATCTTGCCAAATGCGGCCCTTAATCAAATTTTGACCGGCCCGTGACTTGATTCATAAAATGTAATGTAATCCGGCCCGCGGCCAGTACTCAGTCCCTCCAGGATTCGCGATCGCGCCAATTCAGCGAAATCCCGCTATTTTTTTGCGACGTTGCAATTTCCACTTACCACAAATTTACCGCAAATTCGACCAATCCGTGTGGTCCGTCACAGCACGCAGCAGTGTTTTCACACAGAAGGTCTTCATTATAGTGATGGGAAGTTCAGATATTTTCATAGATTCGGCTCTTTTGCCTCGTTTAACTCTTTCAAACGCTCTTGTGGCGGTTCAGCACGTGAACACACCATGTGATCTCAAACGAATACGGTTCGTTTCACCACGCCCACCCGAGCTTGTAAAAAATTAAATCAAAATCATACATATTTTTCAATGTTCCACTATGAAGGTTTTTATTGCTTTATTTATGAACACGTTTTAAAAAGCAGTTAAAATGCTAAATCACTTTATTTGCATTTTAGTTTTATATCTGTTTTTTCTTTTCATTTTGGAATGCATTTTTAAACAGAAATAAACAATATTTAATGTTAAATACTAAACTATATACAAAACAGTGTATATCCTAAAATGTGTATTTTTTTTTTCCCCCGAGCCCGGTCCAGCCCCTTTATCAAATGTTAGAACCCAACGTGGCCGGCGAATCAAAAAGTTTGTGCACCCCTGATCTGGGCTGTTTTCCGCTCGACAGGAACGTTGATCTGCGCGAGTACCTCACAGAAGAAGCACAGGCCACTGAGAAGTTCACCACCTATAACCTGGTGGCCAATGTGGTTCACGACGGCAAACCGACCGAGGGTTCCTACAGGATCCATGTTCTGCATCACGTGCGTCTCTGTGCTGACTGTCTCGCCGTCTTCACCGTGACGCCTGTTTGAGACGCTTGATCTTGTTCGGCAGGGCACCGGGAAGTGGTACGAGCTTCAGGATCTGCAGGTGATCGACATCCTTCCCCAGATGATCACTTTGTCCGAGGCGTACATACAGGTTTGTGTCTTTTACTCTTATTATCCTGATGGAAAGTGACTCAAGTCGATGTGTTTGATTTCACTAAAGGCCGTAAAGACAGTTGTCTATACAGTAAATTATTATTATCATCCTCGTTTTTATTATAATAATGAACAACATTACCAAAATATAATAATTGTACATTTTTTTTTAAGTGAAAAAATATTCTCAACTTCTCAAAAGACAACATGATCTAACGTTTTAAATTTGAAACTTTTCTTGAGCTGTTAACTTTTAAAGGTGTGTTTTTGTTATTCTACAAATAGGAAGAACAGTAATATTGTATATTTATCAACGAAAACATCCTAATTTACAAGTAAAAAAAATTATTTTACTAATACATACAATATTTTTTTAAATGGATGTTCATTCACGTTTATTTCCTTTCTTATTGATTGTAATAGTTAAACTTTAATCTGCATGAAATATGTTTCAGTTCAAGAATTTTTTCCCCTGGTTTTGTGTTCATTTATTTAGAGTATTTAAGTCCTACTCTAAAATAAAAGTTCACCTTTAATAACCAAGTTGCTGACACAATGTAACTGGGTGAATGAAATGTGCTATGAATTAAAGTATTCACTTTTCAGAAATGAATGTGATATCACTAGTTGTTCTAAATTCTGAATGTCCTGCAGTCTAAAAACATTTAAAATAGATTCCTGATACGTATACTGTATATCCAGTTAAGGTGAATTTAGGATTTCAGGTTTTTTGTCAAGACTAATTATTTTAAAACGTTTTCATTGCAGATTTGGAAAAGACAAGATAAAGAAACTGCTGAAAGCCACAATGGTGCATAGAAGACACTGAATTCTTGCTGGTTTTTTTTTATAATTTTGTAGTCTCTTCACTTCAAAAAGACAGAATAGCAGGAAAGACTTTGCCCTTAAATCTAGAAGGTGAAACGGACTCTTTCTGACTTGATTTGTGGTTTTCAGTTTTTGATCTTTACAGTGAAGTTTGGTTGTTTGGATCCCAACACGTTTTTATTAAAACATTGAGTTGTGTTTTTCATATTGGATTGTTTAATAGATTGATTTGTCCTTATTTCTTTATCTCCATTATTCCTTGTGAAATTTCTTGTGCATATTTTCGTTTCCGCTTTGTCCTTTACAAAACGACACATTTGATATCATCTAATTATTTTGTAAAAACTCCATGTCCCACCAAAGATCCTGTTCATCAACTTTCTGTATCCTACCCGGGACATCCTCATCACCAGCTGGAATTAACTTGTGAAGCTCTGCTGAAAATAAACCTTATATACAGTCTACAGAGACACAAGCATTTAGCTTCGAATAAATGGCCCATTCAGTTAAGCAGACATGCCTGAGACTTATTACATGTAACATGAAAACAGTATATTATAACCATCATTGTTTTAAAAGCATGGAAATTTGCACAATATGATTTAGACACATGTCGCGCACACAACAACCAGACCAACCAAACAACATCCACTATTCATTGACAGTATATGTCTACTGCATTTATTCATAGAATAACAGCACTGAAATGTTCAATTCGTAAAAAATAAAGATGTAAATCTTCAAATATCACAAGTCAGCTTCTTAATTTTGTTAAAACTGAAAACAGAATAAGTACGCACATCAGGGGTCTCAAAATGCCACGAGCATTTGAAGCTTTCCTGCTAGCAAAAAAAAAAAACCAACATATACAAATTAATAGAGATGTCTTAATGTAGGCATCACATCCAAAAATGTTTTAAAATGAAAAATACTGTAAATCTAAACCAAAATATTAATGCAACTGACAGGCGCAAAACTTTTTTATTTTTATGTATAACATCAGATCAGAGCAGAGCGCTACTGTAAAAGCATGAAGACATTGTTAGACACAGATACACAATCGCTTCCCAGTGCAACAAGTTAAAATGCAACAGTTTCAAACACTTGGGGAAAAGAAACACTCAATGTGTGTGATTTAACGGAATAATAATACATTTTTAATAGGCACCTAAATCGGCAATAAATACAAAGAACACGGGGAAGCAAATTTCTCTGACAACTAAAAAAAAAACAAAACCTAGAATAACAAAGCAAATTGATGATGCAATTTGCAAGTCTTCAGTTGTGTTTTGACATTGTTGCGTAAAGTAGGCACCAAATAAATGAAATGCATTATTATTCTGCTTGTTCTTTGAATTCTGTACATGCTAGTTCTTCTTCATTAACTTCTCTCCGGTTGATTGCACGATCTGTACAGGAGACAAATCACAAATCTTAAACGAAAAATGTAATTTTAAAAAGCAACAGTGAAAACTTTTTGATACAGCTATAAATGTTATGCAGAATGTCTTGCATCACTAAAACATAAAACGTAATTTAATAATTTTACTTATTTGTTTGTTATGGTATGATATTTATGATAAAATGTGCAACATTTACATTTTCTAAACAACAGCATGTTTAGATGGCTAAAGCTATGAGGAAAAAGAACATACAATACAATAGAAAGGAAAAGAGAGTCCAATAAAGTTAACATGAAAAAAATAGAGATAAACAAATCAGAATTGAGAGTCGCAGGTTCCGCACAACCAGTGAAAAAGTGTTACTCATCTTATAAACTGAATGGTTGAACAGAGTCTACAACGCAACAACCTAATTAATGTTAAAATAGAAATGGTGTGCTGCTAGAATATGGAACAGAGCAAACTAACTCTTTAAAACAAACTTGTCTTTTCTGAGTCTTGCTCTTTCCATATTTTCTTTGTATAAACACACACAGAGTGGTAAAAAAAACAGACTATAAGTGATACAACGACTAACAAAAAAATGACTTTTTTTTTATACTACAAAAAAAAAAGTAAGACACGTTTTAAAAAGCAGCGGTTAAGAGGTAAGATTCTTAAGAATAGTTAGACAAGAAAGTGAAAAACTGACTGACTGAAAATTCTATTTAGAATTTAGAAAATGACTATTTTATATATAAACTAGACTATTTAGAAAATGTATTTAATTATTATATATACATTTTATTATAGCAAGAACAATGCAATACAGCAAGTAAATTCTTTAAAAGAAAGTCTTACTCTTTACAATTCTTTGTCCCAAATACAGGGTGACAAGGACGACTATCAGTGATCCGATGACTATTACACAATATACAATATTCTTGGCTTGAAAG
Source organism: Paedocypris sp. Pulau Singkep (assembly GCA_017309775.1). NCBI lineage: Eukaryota > Metazoa > Chordata > Actinopteri > Cypriniformes > Paedocypris > Paedocypris sp. Pulau Singkep. Next base: position 2,204,518 of record MU204310.1, read on the forward strand.
TTTGAGTCTTTTTCTGAATCATCTGAAGAAAAAATAAAGAAAAAGATCATTACAATAAACTTGATATTCACAGAACCGTAGCTTAATACATGTACATTGTGTAAATAAATGTCAAAAGTTTGGCAAAACCCAATTTGTAATTGTACCAACGATGCGTTGAATGCAGTTAGTGTGATAGAATTCCAACTTGTGTTTTGTGACGTGTCGATGGTTCACATCAGAATGGATTCTGTGTGAACCTTCCATATTACTTAGAGCCCGTGGTTAGAATTCACATTTGCGTTCATGTTTTGTCCATTTTCATTGAAAGTGCAACCACATTGTATCATTTTGGCCTTCATTTGTAATATGGTTTTCTAAAATAAATCTTAAATTGTTTATTTTTACAAGCAAATCAACCTATTTGGTCAATTGATCAACATATCTGTTGTTGCTAACCTCTTAAATTCTATATGAATAACAATATTTCCTGTGATTTTATAACATTTTGGTTCAAAATTTTAACTGAAAAATGTAAAAGGACTTACAAATAGCAGGAGGGCGACCGACAGTTCCTTCTCCTTCTTTGTCTCCTCGACTGTTCAGAACGATGCATCTGAATGGAGCATAACTCGTGTCGATAGAACTGAAGGAGAGTTTGCTGGAGAGTTTCACAGATCCTGATTCCGTGTAAATCTTTCTCAGTTCTGCTTTAACGGTCTAGGAGTTTCCAGTCTGGTCAAACCAGTGGATGGTTCCTGCTGGGTATCCACCTGTTGCATTGCAGTAGAGATGCGCAGGTTTTCCGTCTGAAATGTTTGCAGGTACTGAACTTGTGACGGGATTTTTGTACTTGGCTTTTTGGGAAAAGGAATATTAAAATGTTTATTAAAAACTTTGAATGTTGGAATACGGAATTCAAATAAAATTTACTTTTGTGACTAGCAATGGAAAAAATAATCTCACCTCTGACTGTAATGGTAAAGTTGAAAGTTTTGGGTGAGGAACTGTCTGTTTCAAGTCTGTAGTGATATTTGCCTTCATCAGAAATCTTAGTGTCCGTGATGATCAGTGACGAACTTTCTGAGTTTTCAATAGAAATTCGTGGATTTCCTCTGGCTGGCTGACGAATGTCTTGTTCAAAAACTGTAATGCCCTGATCATTTCTTAAGGAGACTTTAAATATGGTCACTTTATCATCACTGTCTGTGATGGAGCACTTGACTACTGTCTTCTGACCAGCAATTCCCTCAGCTGATGAACATCCCCAATGCCAGTGATCTGTAAATCCCAAAAGTACAAAAAACTACGTAAAAGACACGTAAAAGTAATATAATAATATAAGATGTAGCATTTTATGCAGATGCTTTGGTAATTTATTAGAATCGTGAAATAAAATTGTATGATGTAAATGTAAATTTGTTTTTGTTTTTCAAAAAGAAAAAATGTAAAACAATCAATTCCATTGATTCTCTTTCTGAATTTGTTAGTTAGGTGAAAACGTATCAATAATAAAGGTGAATTTTGCTGTAAGAACATAGCAAAGCTTCATAGTTGTGAACAGCAAGGCTTCATAACTATGCAAATGCAGATATTATAGACCATACCGACATTTAGATCAATATCCAAGCCTGACATAGTAGAACAGACTAGTTCTATTCTATTGTTGTAATAAACCCAGACTGGGTCCTAATACAGAAAGTATAATAAAAAACCTCGAGACTATTATTGAATAATTGTACTACAAGAACGGTTGTTTCTTCTCCAAGAACATTTTGTACAAAAATGTTCCAACAATATGTCTGGAATTAATGTCAGTATTTACTAATGTCACTTACCGTAATTCAAAGTCTGAAACTACTTTAAATGTGAAATAAAAGACAGCATTTTCAAAAGTAAATGAGAACATTCCTGGAAACACTGACACTTGTTTGCATTTTAATACAAACCTCCATCATCAGACCACACGACGGTGTCGAACAGAAAAACCACAGCAAGAGCTAAAATCCAGACTGGTGACATGTTCCCCTAAAGAAAGAGAAGGGAAAAAAACACTCTCAGCTTGTGTTACTGTAACTAAGTTATGCACATAAAGCTGTTTATTAATAAACAGTTCATTAAAAACACTCAATATAAAATATACCTGAATGGAAATTAAAAAAAAAAATGAAACGCAGTTCATCACATAAATAAAAAGAACCAATCACACTTGACTACAGGTCTCAGCCAATACACAAATACCACACAACTGTACGCCACTTGTAGAATTTTAACAATAAATGTGCGCTTTGAGACAGTGTGTGTGTGTGTGTGTGTGTGTGTGTGTGTGTGTGTGTGTGTGTGTGTGTGTGTGTGTGTGTGCGTGTGTGTGTGTGTATGTGTGCGTGTGTGTGTGTGTGAGAACGGCTTCGCCCGCTGATTAGGAAAAAGCTTATGAAAACGAAAGTTCAATTGACGCACTTTTAAAAACCTGTCCTCCGGATCACCGAGTCCCCGCTCGGGAACTGTCGGAGCTGAGAAGCCTCGAATATTATCCCACGCAATCCTGCGCGTCTGCCATTAATGCTCAAAACTGTTGTTGTCGTCAAAGCGAAACAGTCGTGTGTACCACTCCCCTCACTTCCTCTTTTAGTTCTTACTCCTCGGTCGTTTTCGGCGGTTGGCAATCAGAAGTTCGGCGCGTTACCGCCACCATGTGTTCCGGAATCATATCAGCGGTTCTTCGTCGCCCTTTTATTTTCCCTTCCATTCCTTCGCCTTCCACATTTCCCCTGTATATTATGTAATAAAAAGCCCCATACTAATTTCCCTTGATCTCTTTCATCCATCTACAGTATAGCCCTCAATGTGCACTCTCAGTCGAATCCGCACACTGCCCTGTTTCAAATTTTAGTCTTATTTTAAAACATGAGAGTATTTTTAGGTATGTGTAAGGAATTATAGTGTACTGTATTTTACTGACGCTCCCTTAAACCTTCTTAAAAAAACGTCTAACTACTTGTTGTTAACTCCTGTTCTTTGAACTTTTCAGCTTTGTTTTTGCCACCTTTGAATGCTTTTAATGACAGACTCTTTAGTTCCTTATCTCATTTTCTAGCCTCACTCCTGCATCCATCTATCTCTCTTTTCTGAATTCGCTTTGATATTCTGCCTTCTTCCATACTTTTTCATTTTCATAAAAGCCATCCTTCAGCTCTTGGTTAAACACATCATGTAATGCCGTTCTTTCCCCAAGGTTCTTTAGCATAAAAGGTGACTTAATTTTTCTCTGATGCAGTTTCTCCTGGTTTTTTATTGGCTCTGGTCATCTTGTCTAATGTAAATACAGTAGCTCATTATACTTCCTTACATCCTCCCATCTCTCCGCTATCATTGGGTACCGATGTAGCTCTCTCTCTCTTCCCGTGTAGAGTTATCTGAGCTGTGCACTTTTGCAAACCTTCTCACCATCATCTTTGCCTTGTCTTTATCTTTTATCTCTGCACTTCCTTCTGACATCTTCTTTCTTGACGCCCACACAGTTCCTCATCTGGTCCTCTTTACTTGCCATATTCTTCTCACTATTGCCTGTGCTTTTATTTTATTTAGCACTGTATTAACTCTACATTGTTTGTTATGTCGACTTTTAGTATTTCCATTTTGATTATCTGTAAATGATATATATATATATATTATAATTATAAACAAGCCTTTCTGTTCTTTCAAGTACTGTATTTACGCGAATATAAGCACCTCTCGAATCTAAACACCCCCCTGATTTTATTTTAACAAAATAAAAAATTTCCAAAAAAATAAATACAAATTTCTGGACAAATACTTTACTTAAAAATACTAATTTTACGTCTTAAGACGTTCTGTTTTTCAGTTCAGTCTCATTTTACTTGAACCCGGAGCAGTGGGCAGCGTAAGCTTTGGTGCCCGATGGCATGTGGGGGTCAGTGTCTTTCTCAAAGAACCAGCCAGAAGAACATGCAACTTTTTTTGCTGGCATTTCTTTGATGATGTGAGTTTTGTGAACAAACATTCTGGTTCCCTTTAAGATATTGTCCTTGGCATGAATTCTAACAAATAGTCAATTACAGTTGTCGGTTTATAAAAAACGACTTCCCTTTTATGATCTTATCAGCCTTATCGAGGACTTTCCAGGCCGAGCACAGCTCAGGAGACATATCCGGCTAACAGTGGTAAAAAACAATACTGTATTTTGAATTGTGTTAATGTTGAGTGTCTTTTTAAACAAACTTTTATCACATCCACCTGTAGGGGGGGTAGTGTGCACGTGACATCCCTGGCAGACAGTGTGACTTTTTGCTTAATATTACTTGGAATCAAGTTCAAGATTACGTTCAAGGATATTTAAATAGTGCTTTTCTCAGTCCCAGCAGACTAAGACTCCTCCGAACAACGTCATCTCTATCCGGGTGGCCCCGACACTCCAAATGCTGAATGCTGGTACTATTTCCTTTTTTATTAATTTGTAAAGAATGCCAGATGGGAAAGATCACTTGTGGCACAAGCAACTAAACAAGTAGCTTTTGTTCTTTTTTTTTGGTAAATGTATTTGTGAGAAGGAATTTATACCTTTATGCTTTTATGTTTTATTTCTATTTTAATTCTATATATTCTTATTTAACCCAAACAAATAATTCTTCCTCTTGAGTGAACCGTTTGTTCTCTGCGTGAACTGTTCTCACTAACACATTTGATGGTTTCAGATGCTTGAATTAAAACCATTCTGTTACACTCTACAACTGGTTTCCGGCTTCCGTTCCATCACTCCGGATCTGCTGTAGGAAAGAGAAAGATAAACAACGTGAGACTGAAAGTCTTTTCATCATATTCATAAGCCACCAGATCCAACAGTATTATTCAAGCATTCAGCTGGCTGTCAATTTTTCTTACAATTATTTCGTTATTTCACTTCAGTTTGCTTAATAAAAGACTGGGATTTTTATAATACAAGAATTACAACAAAAGTCTTACTCTTGTGTGGTTAAGTTACCAAGAGAAAGCTGGAGCAAAGAGTCAGAGTTTGATCCGGAAGGTCATTTAATAATTTTTGAACCATGACCAAAAATGTTCCACTTCCTTCTGTATGCATGTTTACCTGAACAATTTCTAGTTCATGATTCAACAAAGTCAAGTCTTCTTCGGTTTATTTTGCCAATTGAAAACCTGCCACTTTTTCCATTTCTGGGCCAATCTAAGAAACTTTGTGCGTGAGGCAGGATACTCAGTCTGTATTGATGACCAACATATTGCAGAGCAAACACTCACTCACACCAATGATCAAGCTTCAAATCCAATTTCATCATTGTTGCGAGCATACGGGCAAATGTTACTCTAATCTGTGCATACACATCAATACATTCTAAATCTTAGCTAAGTTTTCCATATTCTTTGTTCCCTACTGTACATGATATAAAGTGAAGTGAGTTTTGAACTCCACATGTTAAATACGCGTTCAGATGCTTCTGTGAAGCTTTTTTTTATTTGCGAGCAATAAGATTCAAGATTCAAGATTCAAAAAACTTTATTCATCCCCAGGGGGAAATTGCTTTTTCGGTTACAGTTGCTCAACCGAACAAAGAATTACACAAAAGAGAAATATAATAATAATAAAAGAAGCAAAAAACAGAAATGTGCATCTGCATAAAAATCTCTGTATAATACAAATAAGTAAAAAGTGACTCACAATAAATAGTAGCGTGAAGATATTGCACATAATCAGAGAAATATACCAATAAGTAATAAATAAACCACAGGAGTTTGTGGTTCACTTGAAACCATCAGGCTCACCGTGTGATGCTCTTCCTCCGCGCTTTTTTAAAGAGGTTTTTCCAATTTTAGGGCCATCAGTTCTCGCTATTTCAAATAATAGTCTTACCTCTGGGATGGTTCCCAAAAATTTTAAACATGCAGTAGTGCAACCACTTATCAAGAAACCAGGGCTTGATCCACTTGTTCTCACAAACTTTAGGCCAATCTCCAGGCTTCCGTTTTTATCAAAGCTTTTAGAGAAAATAGTATATAGCCAACTCATTGATTTTTTAAACGAGCACAATCTTTTAGAGATTTTCCAATCTGGTTTTAAAACAAAACACAGTACGGAGACTGCTCTCCTGCGGGTTGTTAATGACATGCTGCTAAATATGGATTCTGGTGATAG
>MU204310.1:2228220-2306507 GCA_017309775.1 Paedocypris sp. Pulau Singkep
TATGTAGTTTTTGTAATTGCAGTTAGCCGTTCTAATCAGTAAATGTTTTTCAGTGTGCCAGAAGAGCTGCTGGACCTCAGGAGTCGCCTCAAACAGGCATTTCCGGCCACCACCAGCGTTCATTTAATACGCATGGAAACGATGGAGGAATTGGAAAGCGAGGAGCAACGCCTTGGTGATACCTGTGCTTGTGATGCCCTGGTAGGTTTTAATATTCTGCAAGTAACAAGTGACTTGTCGAAACACTTTTGCATCCAAACAGTTGAGATACTGTGGATAGCACAATAAACTTATATATTCATTCCGAAAGGTTCTACAGCTTCAAAGGATGGGAGGAAGAAACACGGTGGACTGTGTTCACAAAATGCATGACAGGTCAGCTGTGCTTCCACATATGGTGTTTCAATAATGTGTGTTAAGTTTTTGATGTTTGTCATCATGATGTAAACTAATGTATTTAATGTGTTGCTTGTTTGTGTTTAGGCTCTTCACAAATGCTTTAATGTCTCTGTTTAATATGAAGGTGAGGGGGAAGAAAGGAAAGAGACCTCACGGATGTATAAAGCAGTAAGAGGTAGGCCCGTATTAAACTACAATGACACAAATAAAATAACTAACAGTGTGTGTGCTGCAGTGAGTGAAAAGCTAAAGTGCAAGCTCCAGGCAAGCCGGACATACAGTGCTAAAATACTAAATACTGACAAGATATTGATTAAGTTTCATAATTGATAAGAAAAATTATTTTGATTCAAGCCAATGAACAACACAAATAAGAAAAAACATTTGCCACAGTTCACGCATGGCAGTTTTAACATTACGGAGATGTGGACTCTGTTGTGTATATGCATATGTAAAACATTCTTTCTGTCTGTACAGATGCAGCATTGATGTTTGAGGTCAGCGCTACAGAGGACATCACTAGACAAGCAGTGGACAACCACCTCAAAGATGGTCCTGAACCAAGTGGGGGAGTTGCAGTCACCCAAATATATATATATATACGTATATATATATTTTTTAAAGCAAAGCTTTTTTAATGTATATTAGTATTGCATTTGTGTAATATTTGATTTCTTTATTCTACAATCCATTGTGCTTTCAAGAATTTGTTTTACTAAACTATTTTTTTTATGTTGTGCATACACTGGTGGTTTTTTTTTGTTTTTACATTATTGCATTATTTGCATTACCACATTTATTTGTCTGCATATTTGTCATACACATATTTTACTTTTGTTATACTTATGCAAATATTTGTCTTTACATTTTATTTTGTTGTGCTGCTTGTGTGATATTTGTATTTTTTTTTGGCAACCATACAAGGTGGCTTTTTATTTTTCTGATTGCTTAACTGCATTTTCTTTCAAAATAGTTTTATTGTAATGTTTTGAATACACCGACTTGACTATTTGTAGTTATATTATTGCATATCTATTATACTACATACAAAATATACACTATTCATATTTATTATATCGTTATTATTTTGTTCAACATTTTTATTGTTATACAAATTTTTCTTGTTACATTATTTTGTTGTGCTGCTTGTGTACTTTTTTTTTTTTTTTGTACAACCATACAAAGTGGCTTTTAATTTTTTGGTTGTGTAACTGCATTTTCTTTCAATAATTTTGTTTTAATGTTGTGCTTGACTTGACGTTATTTATTTGTAGTTACATCATTGTGTTCTTTCCACTATTACATATTTGTCATTATACAAATATATTTTACTTTTAATGTTCTGTTTCTTTGAAAATTGTTTTTCATGTATATATTTGATGTACAATTTGTATAATAAATGTTTATTTAATTGTTTCTTTGTGTGTATGCCTGCAATTTAATGTGTAACTATAATAATATACATAACAGTAGTGAGCTACTGTAGTTTAAGGATAGAATAAAGTAAAATACAAATTAAAGCACGTTGAATGCATGGTCTATAAATGGACTTTACAAAGACCCCCCCGCGACGTCTTTTTGCAGACGTCTTCTGGACCTCCGGAAAAGTAGGTCTTTTCGAGTTACATTCTGCACCTCCTGCAGACCGAATTGGGACGTCCAAAAATGACGTCTTTTAGTAGTCATTTGGACTACTCTTTGCGCAGTGGGATTGCTCGCGCTCCTGCATTAAAGACAGTTCACATTCCTTAGCCTGGAGTTCTAGTTTTCTTATCTGTAAAGAGATGTCTTCAGCTCTCCTCTGCCACAGGAGGGTCCTCCAACTTCTCTTCATCACCAAAAACTCTTAAATTATGCAGTTCGTTAAGGAGCATGATTTGTAGCTCACGTTTCGAGTCTGTCATGCGAAACGACACACTATAATGAGCGGCGATCTTTAATAAATCACTCCTGTTTACCTGCATAATTTCCTCCTGCGTCGGATTAGCGACGTACTTGGCTAAGTCAAACATGACGAATATTAAATCAATAAGTCAGGACGCGAGAAAACGAAATGGCTAAACGAAGCGTGATCAGAAACCGCAATAATAATAATAAAAAATTATTAGTTCAAAGCCGGACGAGCGCCCAATCTATGTTACGGCCCAAAACCCTGGTTGCCCAATAGGCTCTCTATCTAGGGGAGAAAAAAAGTAACCAGTCTAAGGGCTTGGACCGAACATAGAGAGGAGGCGGCACACAGTTTGAAATAATAAATGATTTTAATAACAAAAAGTCAGAGTCAGAAGTCAGAAAGAGCTTTATTGCCAGGTTTCATAAAGAGCACTTTATGGAACTTGGAATGTGTCTAGGTGTAAATGTTGCTACACGACATACATTCAACATTCAGTTGCACAGACAGAGCCGTGACATAAAGTGACAGTACACATCAGTGGAAGGGGAGATATAAACATGTGACATAAACATAAACAATATAAACAAATCTGAGCAGAGTGTCTAAGTGACAGTAGAAGTCATTGTATTAAGGTGGGGGGGTTCACCTGGGAGGATTTGGGACACAGTTCAGTAGGTTGACTGCTGTGGGGAAGAAACCGTTTCGGTGACGTGAGTTTCTGGTCTTGATGGTCCGGAGCCTGAGGGGAGGAGCTGAAAGTGTTCATGACCGGGATGTGATGGATCGTCCACTATCCTGGCTGCTCGTTTCCGAGTTCTGGAGGTGTGCCGCTGTTGGAGAGATGGAAGGTGACAGCCAATGATCTTCTCTGCAGAGTGTATAACACGCTGCAGCTTGGCTTTGTCTCTGACCGTGGTGCCAGCAAACCAGACGGAGATGGAGGATGTGAGCACTGATTCTATGATGGCAGTGTAGAAGTTCACTAGCATCTTCACGGGGAGGCAGAACTTCTTCAGCTGTCTCAGGAAGTACATCCTCTGCTGAGCCTTCTTAGTGATGGAGCTGATGTTCCGCTCCCACTTGAGGTCCTGGCTGATGATGGTGCCTAGGAAACGGAAGAACTCCACAGAGGTCACTGGGGTGTCACAGAGGATGATAGGGGGGAGGGGGGCTGGGTTCTTCCTGAAGTCCACTGTCATCTCCACTGTCTTCAGAGTGTTGAGCTCCAGGTTGTTAGAGCTGCACCATGACATTAGACTGGCTATCACGCTCCTGTAGGCTGACTCGTCTCCGTCAGAGATGAGGCCAATGATGGTTGTGTCATCAGCAAAATTCAGGAGCTTGACAGACTGATGTCCAGACGTGCAGCTGTTTGTGTTCAGGGAGAATAGCAGTGGGGAAAGAACGCAGCCTTGGGGGGATCCAGTGCTGATGGTCCGGGGGTCAGAGACAAGCTACCCCAGCTTCACGTACTGCTGTCTGTCAGTAAGGAAGTCTGTGATCCACCTGCAGATGGAGTCCGGAACTTTCATCTGGGAGAGCTTGTCTTGCAGCAGTGAAGGGACTATTGTATTAAAAGCAGAGCTGAAATCTACGAACAGTATCCTAGCGTAGAATCCTGAAGAGTCCAGATGCTGGCGGATGAAGTTGAGGGCCATGTTTATTGTATCATCTACAGATCTGTTGGCTCTGTAGGCGAACTGCAGGGGATCGAGGAGGGGGTCCGTGATGTCTTTTAGGTAAGAGAGGACAAGGCGCTCAAAAGACTTCATGACTACAGAGGTCAAGGCCACGGGTCTGTAGTCGTTGAGACTTGTGATTCTGGCCTTTTTGGGGACAGGGATGAAAACCGAAGATTTGAAGCAGGCTGGAACATGACATGTCTCCAGTGAGGTGTTGAAGATGTCCGTGAACACTGGAGACAGCTGGTTGGCACAGTGCTTCAGGGTGAAGGGGGAGACAGAGTCCGGGCCTGCGGCTTTGCGTGGGTTCTGCCGTTTGAAGAGTTTGTTCACATCACTCTCTTTGATGGAGAGAGGTGTGAGTGGAAGGGGGGGAACTGAGGTGTGAAGCTGTGTGGGTCGTTGAGGTGGGGCTGTGGGGGGCGGGGGGAGTTGACGCTGGATAATTGTTGGGGAGGAGCAAGGCTAAGGCTGTCGCATTGTGATTCAAAGCGGCAGTAGAATGAGTTGAGGTCGTTGGCCAGATGCAGATCATTCAGACAATGGGGGGCTCTGGGCTTGTAATTAGTGATGTTTTTAAGTCCTTTCCAGACAGAGGCAGAGTCGTTGGCTGAGAATTGGCGCTCTATTCTCACTCCATAAGCTGATTTAGCTTTCCTCACCTCACCTTGCTAAATCTGTGCTTTGCCTCTCTGTACTTGTCTCTGTCCCCACTCCTGAATGCAGCTTCCTTTTCCGACCTCAGCTGTCTGAGCATAGCTGTGAACCAGGGTTTGTCGTTGTTGAAGCACACCCTGCTTCTTGTTGGTATGACATTGTCCTCACAGAAGTTAATGTAGAATGTCACAGTGTCCGTGTACTCATCCAAGCTGCTGGTGGCAGACCTGAAGACGTCCCAATCTGTGCAGTCCAGACACTCCTGATGTTCCTCCACAGCTTCATGAGTCCATTTCTTCCAGGTCCTCACAGTTGGCTTGCAGAGTTTTAATTTCTGCCTGTAGGCTGGAATTAGGTGCACCAGGATGTGGTCGGACAGGCCCAGTGCTGCGCGGGGAACGGCATGATAAGCACCACTGATGGTGGAGTAGCAGTGATCCCTCTCTGGTTGGGCATTTTATGAGCTGTTTGTATTTGGGCAGTTCAGATGTGAGATTGGCTTTGTTGAAATCGCCCAGGACGATGATTAGGGCGTCTGGATAAGTTTGTTCTTTCCTCAGTAACTCGTCAGCCAGCGCTTGCAGGGCAGCACGCACGTTACTCTGCGGTGAAATGTAAACGCTGACAAGAAAAAATGAGGAGAACTCACGGGGTGAGTAGAAAGGCTTGCAGTTAATGATGAAGGTCTCGAGGTCCGGGGAACAAAGTTGAGAAACTTCTGAAACATCACTGCACCAGCCGCTGTTGATGTAGAAACAAATTCCACCTCCTTTTGTTTTGCCGGAAAGCTCCGCGCGTCTGTCCGCTCGATACAGATCGAATCCGCGCATTTGCAGCGCAGCGTCCGGTATAAGATCACACAGCCACTTCTCCGTAAATCACAAAACACAAAATGTAGAAAAGTCTCTGTTTTTGCTAAGAAGCATGAGCACTTCGTCAGTTTTGTTGCAAAGTGAGCGCACGTTGGATAGGAATATCCCGGGCAGCGCAGTGCGAAATCCGCGCCGGCGAAGACGCACCAGCACACCTGAGCGCGCGCCTCTCTTGCTGCGCTTCACCTTCTTACGTGCCTGCTTCACCAAAATAGCTAGTAAGTCTGCGGTGCAGGCAAGAAAATTCGGAAATAAATCCACAGGAGTTGTAGTTCTGATGTTCATGAGTTCGTCTCTGGAGAAAGAGCGTCCCGAACTATGGCAAGAAACCGAGTTAAAACACAAAACTAAACACAGAAGAGCGCACCAAAACACCGAGGCAGCCGTCCGTGGCGCCATCATGAGTGTTGGTATGATAAAACACGAATGAAACAAACAGAGGCAGCGAAACTGAAATGGATTAACACAAAACAAAAGGGGATAGTCGAGGAGCAGGCGGGGAAGCTAAACAAAACAACCCTAACCAAGCCTGTGCTCGATGATTATAAACTATCCCTGGCTACCGAAAAATAACATAAAAGGTGAGTCTTCCGTTCAGCTGCCTACCCTCCCTAACCTAACTAACTAATCCAAACTGTGAGCTACCAAGAAAAACAAATACCGCCGCCTGCTCCCCGTAGCGTAGAGAAATGCCCGCGCCGGAACGTCGAGCCGAATGGCGAGAAAAGCCGGGAGAAAAGCCGCGGGAAACGCCGTTGCAACAGTCAGCTGCGATCACGGTATGATGATGCGGGCGAGCCGGGAGTGAGAGGCCGGGAGTGACCGGGGCGGGTCAGGGCGCACGTCATTCCCAGCTGGAGTCACTGGCACGCCTCTCACCGGGACAAAATAGAAAACGTAAAAGACAAAACACTACTGCGTAACAAGTACATTGCTAGAAGTAAATAAAAATAACATGAAAAGTACCTGGAAGATATTAAAAAATATAATTAATAAAAGGAACTCTAAGGAAAATTACCCACAGAACGACCCCTTTGTGTACAATAACAAGGAATTAAAGAAAATTGAGGATGTGGTAAATGAATTTAATATATTTTTGGCAAAGTTGGTTCCAACGGTAACAAAAAAACTATCTATGTGCAACTTAGATACAAGCAAAAATGAAAGTCTGATCGAAAAAAATTAGAATAAAATTTGTATTGGAATACAAAAAAAAATTTTTTTTTTTTTAAACGAGCACAATCTTTTAGAGATTTTCCAATCTGGTTTTAAAACAAAACACAGTACGGAGACTGCCCTCCTGCGGGTTGTTAACGACATGCTGCTAAATATGGATTCTGGTGATAGTGTGGTCCTTGTTTTGCTCGACCTAACTGCGGCTTTTGATACTGTTGACCACAAAACCCTAATATCTCGTAATATAACAATGGGTCGGCATAAAGGGCACAGCACTGGGTTGGTTTAAATCTTATTTAAACGACAGAACTTTCTGTGTCAGGCTTGGAGATTGCCAATCCTCTTCTGCTCCCCTCTCTTGTGGAGTTCCTCAAGGTTCTATCTTGGGGCCCATCTTGTTCTCGCTGTATTTATTACCTCTGGGTTCCATCATAAGGAAACATGGAATATCATTTCACTGTTATGCCGACGATTGCCAGATCTATGTTCCTCTTCGTAAGAAGGATGGTTTTTCTGCAAACTCTCTCTTGGACTGCCTAAAAGTTATCAAGGACTGGATGGCTCTGAACTTCTTACATTTTAACGAGTCAAAGACCGAGGTTATGGTGTTAGCCGCAAATTCATTCTCGGGGGCTCCGGTGCCTGTAAAATTGGGTTCCTTGGCTGTATATGCTAAATCGGAAATTGTAAACCTTGGGTTTAAAATGGACTCAAACCTTAAATTTGAAAGCCAGATTCGGGCTGTTGTAAAATCTAGCTTTTTTCATCTGAGGCAACTGAGCAAAATCAAGCCAGTTGTGCAAAAACAGCATTTTGAAACCTTAATCCACGCATTTGTAACCTCTAGACTCGACTACTGCAATGCACTTTACATTGGTCTAAATCAGTCACTAATATCTCGGCTCCAGCTGGTTCAAAACGCTGCTGCACGCCTTTTAACCAGTACACGCAAACGTGAACACATCACTCCGATTTTATATTCCCTACACTGGCTGCCCGTACAATTCCGGATCCATTTTAAACTCCTGTTACTTGTTTTTAAATGTTTAAATGGTGCTGCTCCTCTGTACCTCTCCGAGCTTCTGCATCCGTATACACCAGCACGGTCACTCAGGTCAGCCAACCTGCTGCTCTTGAGTGTACCCGTGACCAAGCGGAAGCTCAGAGGAGACAGAGCCTTCGCAGTGGCAGCTCCCAAACTATGGAACGAGCTGCCGCTGAACATCAGACTTGCCTCGTCTCTGCCCAATTTTAAATCCTTGCTCAAGACGCACTTGTTCTCAATAGCCTTTAGTTCTGTCTGAGTGTATCCGGTGTTTTTACTCTTTGAACTATGAAATCATTTTCATAATCTGAAATCTCTATATTGTTTTTTCTAGCCTAAATGTGTTTTTATTGTGTAAGACCTTTTATCTGTGAAGCACTTTGTTTCAACACTGGTTGATTTTAAAGGGCTAAACAAACAAATAAACTAAACTAAACTAATAATGCTCATAGAAAGTGAAAAGAAAAAGTCAAAGTAAAAGTAAAAGTTCCTGCACTTATGGAGAGGAGTTGTACAGTCCGATGGCCACAGGTATGAAGGATAAATAAATACAAAATCCAAATCACAATATCGACTTACGCTAAATTTGCACACAAGAATCTTCGTATTAGATAAATTATTATTACATTATTATCTGAAGTGAAGTCATGGTCAGCTGCCCTGTCCTCACCCGGCACCTTTACATCTCTGACCTCTGCTGCTTTCTCAGCCTGGACTTCTTAGACCTCCTGGCACGTACACAACGCCTGTCTTTGTCTAGACCCATTCCTCCACATGATCTCTGATTTTCAACACAGAATGTCTCTGTTGTGTTCTTGACATCAGTGTGTAGACTCCAAAAACGCTTCTGGTTGAGAATCTCTTCCATATGTCGAGAGAAGTTCAAGAGGTCACTGTATCATCCAGTCAGTGACAGTGGGTGGATTTACAGTACGGACATTGTCTCGATTCTCGTCCTCCAACTGGAACGACAGCAAAATCAAAGTGCTTCTAATATTTTTGGATGGATGAAGACCATTTGTCACCACCAAATTAATTCTGATTAGTAAAACATCCACAAAGGATACATTAGTTTCACCCATTACATCCATTCTCTTCTATGTTCTCTTCCGTGTCTCCTCTGAGTAATGTCAATGACTGTTAGTTTGGATTTGACTCCGCCAACTGATGCTAATTAGCAGGTTCCATCACTTTTTAAATTTACGTCTAATATTGCCAGAAGCTTTTCTAAGAAACATAGAAAAAGCATTTACAAGACAAAACGTTCAATTTACTTTATATTCTACTGTATAATGAATCTTAACTTCTCATTACACCTGGAACAATCAAGTACTGAAAACTATCAAAACTGTCTCCAAAAGACTTGTTCAGATGAAACAAGGGCTACAAATCCACAGTTACACCTTACTAGTACCAAGATTAACCTGATCCTGTTGACTTCAGAACTCCCTTAATCTTTTGTGGTATACGGATGCAACCCAATAGACTTGAGTGCACATAACATTGGTCTCAAAAAAGATATCAAAAATAACCAAAAATCCTACAAATACTCCTGTTCACTGTTGAGAAGGAATCATTCGGTGAATTCTTTAGATAGTTTTGAATCTGGAATTTGTATACAACAATTAATCCTGGCCAGAAGCTCAAACGTCAGACACGGTCTGTCATAAAGCAGTGACGTTGTCATAAATCCAGGTTTAACTGAAAACACAATGCGACACATTAACTGAACAGGTTTTTTCCCACATCAACCACACAAACAATAAAGCGCATTGACCCAGCTCTTTCACACGAGTGAAACTAACGCTTCGCCATTGTCCCCAACACACCAATATGATCGTGATCTGCCTCTGATGACATATGGAAAATGTCTAGACAACTTTGGCTCTGGCCATTCTCAAATTGGCCATTCTGCAATCTTTCAGGTGGCTCTCTATACCTAAAGAAATATTGAGAGCATTAGGAATATTGTCACTTTCTCGCACAGGGGTGTAAGGTACTTGAGTAAATGTACTTGGTTACTTTACTCAAGTATGTTTTTGGCTACTTTGTACTTGCACTGAGTATAAAAAATAGAAGCAACTTTTACTCTCTACTCCACTGCATTTGTGATTGAGTAGCAGTACTTTTCACTCCACTACATTTGAACAAACACTTACCGTTACTCGTTACATTGTAATTGTGCGCGACAAGCCGGAATCGATTTATACCGCGGTTAATTTCTTAGGCGGACGAGGTGAATATCGCCATCTTTAGGCTGCTGAAGGTAATGGACGCTATTTGTGAATTAGAAACCACAAGAACGTGAATTAGAGGCGTAAAAATGTGTTTTACAAATGGTAGTGTATATAATATATAACTTTATATAATACATATAATATATAATTTACCAATCAGATTAATCACTTTATTTTATATCTACTTGCAAATTTAAGTGATTGAGACTGGTTTTTTGTTCTTTTTATCTACTTTGTTCTACCAGTTTTCAAACATTGAGGTTAAATTCTGTTTCTGTCTTGGAAAACAATAGTTTGTTTCCACATTTATTTTTTTTGGGCCTATATTGAGCACGAATAAAAATACTTCCTAATACTTAAGTTCTTTTAAAATTGGATACTTTGCTACTTTGACTCAAGTCTTTTTGAAATTGGTGACTTGTTACTTGTAATGGAGTAATTTTTACAGTAAGTATCTGTACTTTTACTCAAGTATGGCTGTCCGGTACTCTTCACACCCTTGCTTTTGCATAATGGCTGAAGAGGTTTCTTTTCTTTCAGAGACCTTGTGTGCTAGCCTCTCATTGGTTCTGTCTACCACCACATCCGCACAAAGTTGATCACAAAAATGATAGATCCTAAGGAACCGGAAAGCTTTCATTCATAACATTATCGTGTGAACAAAGCTCTGACATGCTTGGCTGAGTATGTAAAACGTCCTCTTATTGTGGTGAAGTGTCAAAGGGGGCGTTCTGGGAATGTTCAAACAAGACTCTTCTCGCTTTGGGGTGATTGCCTCCTCCGTGCTCGGAAATAACATCATCTATTTCTTTGTGTCATATACTGCAGAATTTCCTTCAAGAGCGAGTGGCGGAGATTGAATGAATCTCCCTGGTGTACATATTTCCTCCTTCAAGTCAACATTATCAGGACGTCATAATCAACATTAACTGGTGATGGTAATGGTTTTCCCCATTCAGCTGTTTCCCTTTAGAAGGTATCGTCTATGGCCTCAGTAAAGCTTCTTTGTCAAAAAAGTCGGGGTACATCATTCATCCAGCAAACTAGCACTTTTTCCTTTCCCAAAAACACTTCTAAAAATGTTTCTTCTAAAATAACTTGGATATAACTGAGACTTGGATATAAGTTTTAAAATCAAAACTTATGATTTTAGAATCTGCTAACCAGGGCTACATAGATTAAACAAGGTACTGGAAATGTTGCTCAGATATTTTGATTCATATAGACACGAGTGAATCGATTGTCGGCTGCTTGTTAATGAAGCAAAATTCGTGTTTTTGTTGATGCAAACCTCAAAGGTTTTTCTTCTGGGTTGAGATTGAACTGTGGAGGCCATTTGAGTACAATGGCTCCAGACTGGCTCCAGAGTCGGGTTCTCTCTAGGAATTTTCCTCTCACGCCGACAGAGAGGTTTTGTTTTCCTAGCCACTGTCACGATCTAGCTTGCTCGTCTGGTCATAGCTCTGAACACCGATGAACAATGGACATTTTTCTTCTTTAAAGACTATTTTGTTTCCTTATTCTGCACAGTGACTTTGCCTTGGTCTGGAACTAAGAAAAGCGCTCTATAGATAAACTTGAACTTGAACAATGGACCTAAGTGAATTTTGCAGACGCTACTTCACCTGACAGCGTGTTTCGGACTGTGAGTCGAACTGAGAACATGCAACCGTTACACAGAAAGTAAGTAGTGTGTAGCTCTGTGTGTAAAGGGTTTTTAAAGAGTAAGAAAAAAGAAACACTTTCTCCGGCTATTGAATGTTTGCTCTCCGAGTATCGATACAATCAAAGAATGTGGAACAACAACATTTCAAATGATGGACTGAGTCTAAAAACAGAATAAGAGCATTCTGGGAAACACGACAGTAGAAAGTTGTTTGCGATTCATTACAAACCTCCATCTTCAGACGACACGACTGAGACGAGTAGAGAAACCACAGCAAGAACTGAAATCCAGGCTGAGGACATGTTCCTCTAAAGAAAGAGAGAAAAGCACATGAAACCCTCACAGCTTGTGTTACTGTCACTCAGTTATGCGCATAAAGCTGGCTTATTAATAAACGTGTATAAACCTGATTATTCATTAACAACTTTAAAAGGTTAATGTCACGTTGAAGTTACTTTACTGAACAGGTCTTTAACTATTGATCTATTGATTTGAAGGCAGAGTTTAACTTTATTGGTGTAATTTTGTGTCACATGATAAATGTGTGTTTCATTTGACAATCTGGTTTCCTTGATTTCTTTAAATCTGTGAGATGAAGGAAACTGTCTTAACAGATTGAGAGTTTACATCCATTTGGCTAAAAGTTCAAGTCCAGGACTTCAAGTTCAAATTTTCTTAAAGCAGCAAAGACCCAGTAAAACACTCGGATGCAGTAAAACACTCAGTGAATACCAGACTTTAAAGTGCAATATGTCTCGCTGAAGATTTATCTTTTTTGGATACTTTTCCAGAAATTCCGGATTCGCACACGTGTTTGTTATTGTGTGTGTTGTCTGGGTAAACAGCTGCGCATTCCTTTTCGTTCTCTTCCCGCCAAAGAGATGGACACCGTTTACATAACATGACACTAATAATGTACAGTAAATCAATAAAATAACTTTCTCACAATAACAAAGTACAAAGGTTGTTTAAAACACATTCCTATAACAGCAATGACGAAAGGGCTGAAGACCACCAACAAACACCACTTCATTTAATTGACAACCAATCATAGAATTTTCAACCTTTTTTATTATTTTATGAATTCTAAAGGAAAACCATTACAATTAATTCTATGTTAAAACTTGTTTTTTTCTTTCCTCATTTCCACTCTGTCCGAGTCACACATTCACACGGAACGGGTTTGACTTCATGCAAAAAAACTGACGGTTCAGTTACTAAATTGTTTGTGTTTGTATCAGAATGTGTTGAAACATGATTATGACATTTTTTAATGTGATGGTTATTGACGCACGCACACACACGTCTTTGTTTTAGTTTCTATTTGAGTGCAAGATTGAGTAATTTACCACAAATATTTTTTTAAGTGTCCATCCTTCCTCATCAGATTCCGGTTTTTAAACATTGCCATCAGTGTTCCGGTTTAAAACTTATATATATATATATATGATTTTTTTTTTTTTTATCAAAATATGTCCCTCAGCAAGAACTGAATCTTATTACGATTTAAGGCTAAACACTACTCGTGGTCGTGTGTGTGTGTGTGTGTGTGTGTGTGTGTGTGTGTGTGTTGACTTCACTGCGTGTTTATGCATGCAATAATACAGAGACAAATTTCCAAACGGGTTTCGATATTTATATATAATACTATCTAAGTGCAGTTACGAAATTGTAGCAGTAACACACACGTTTATTTAACGGTTGTCTACTAGTTACGATGAGCCAAAGAAAACAACCAAAAAGAAAAACTCTGTCAAACCTCCAACACACCTCGACAGGCTCCCCCCAGGGCTGTGTCTTTTCACCACTCCTCTTCATCCTCTACACGGACGACTGCAGATCCAACCACTCAAATCATCACTTGGTAAAATACGCAGACGACACTGTTCTGATATCTCTGCTCTCCGGTTCCTCACATCACCATGGAACAAGTTTGCAGGAGTTTGTAGATTGGTGTGACAAGTTTCACCTGGATTTAAACACTACCAAAACCAAGGAGATGGTGGTGACATTCTCTAATAAGCAAAATAACCTGGCCGCTCTATCCACCTCAACCATTCATGGGGAGACAGTGGAGCTTGTTGAAGAATACAAATATCTTGGTACCATCTTTGACAAACAATTCAAGTTCTCTTCAAATACAGAAAACATCCTCAGAAAGTGTCACCAGCGTCAGCACCTCCTCCGAAAACTTAGCTCCTTCGGAGTCAACAGAGACATCCTGCTCACTTCTTATTACGCCTTCATTGAAAGCATCATGTCCTTCTCCATAACTGGATGGTTCCACTCAATCACGCTTCAGAACAGGACTAGGCTACAGAACTGCAGTAAAATCTGTTAAAAAAAAATCATCGGCAAGCCTGTTCGAACTCCATCGCACGTCCACGACTCGCAGGCCCTCAGGCTAGCGAGCAAGATCACAGAGGACTCCTCGCACGTCCTCTACCCGGCATTTCAACTTCTGCCGTCTGGTCGAAGGTTCCGATGCACCTCAGGTAAAACTCAGAGGAGAAGAGCCACCTTCGTGCCGAAAGCCATACTGCTTCTGAACGCAAGCCTTAAGTAGCCATGACTTCTCCCTCACTGCACCCTTCTACCTCTTACTCTCTTATTGTCTATTATCTATGTCTACCATCTTATGCACAGTGCCTTGCACTTTATTTTCCTTCTTTCTTTATTTACTGTTTCTTTATTTACTGTTACACTGCTGCTTTGTACTGTCTCGTTAATTGCCCCCCGGGGACAAATAAAGTTCCTTTGACTTTGAAATCAACAGTTTATCAGCATCTGAATCTGAAGTAGCCACATCAAAACCAACACACTTTGAAACCGGATGAATTTGGTTGAGTTCATTAAGTCATTACTGCAACGTTTGCATCCTCTGGAATGTTACTTTAACAGGTTAAACGTTCGAAAACTGAATGTCCTTAAGCAACACTGTGATGACGAGAGTCATCTCAGCAACAAGTTTGTTTTGCATGTTCACTCTTTATTCATTTTTTTACTGTCAGTATTTAATTTGTCTGGTCACTGTTTTAGTTAAATGAAAAGGCAACCATTTCTTTAGTCATTTTATGAATAAGTTAATCCCTGTATGCACACCACTTTCTTTTTGTGTGTAGAAGAAAGGCGTGGCTTTTTTCAGCCATTTTAAAGGCTTGGGTTGAGGCCATTTTGAGTTGTGGGTGATGGTTGTTTTTCTGTCTTGTTTGATTGCATATGTATGTATTGTCACTTGATTTGGTTAAATTCTAATTTATTCACGATTTATTTAGATTTGGGTTTTTTGTCTGGTGCTAATGTTTAAGATGGACTTTGTAAGGTTTAGTTATTTCCTTTCCCCCCTCTGTAGCACATGGTTTTACCCAATTTGTTTAGGCGGGAAAACTGGCCTTTAAAAGCCAGGCCATTTTCACTGTGCGGGAGGTTGGATGAGGTTGGTAGACCTCGGGGCACGATTACGACAAACACACAGACCGGTGAGGCAAGACCATGGCTTAAAGATACTCACTGCTCCAAATGTGTGTGTGTGTGTGTGTGTGTGTGTGTTCACTTGTGTGTAGCTTCACTGGATGGGTTAAATGCAGAGCATCATTTTGACATGATCTCTAGTCGCAATATTGACAAGTTATACTTTACCTGACTGACGAGAGTTACAGTAGTCTAGTCTGTTTATCAAGGCTTAGACGAGTCCATATTAGATGTTTATAACGCACACTTACCGAAAGAGGTAAGAATACTGACATGTCCTTATTACATAGTCCAAATGTTACAATTTCAGACTTCGCTTGGTTGAGGTTCCAGTTTATCCAACACTTTTCTCCAGCTAGAGGAAGCAAGTAATTAAGAGATCGCAGAGACTGCTCATCTCCCACTAGTCTATAAGTGCGTATGTCTGCAGATCATAAGTGATTGGAGTTGGTCCACCAAATGGCAAATGAATACCATTAAGGACATGTACAATAAAACAACGTAGGACTGAAAATAGAGCCCCGAGGAAAACCAATTCTTAAATGGACCACATACCGCACAAAATACATTTTTTAGCAGAATGAACATAAAATTGTGCTTCTGATGGGAATGAATGAGAGCATTATGGAGCCTAAGCACTAAACTCAACCTCACACTGTCACGTGACTGGGCATGGACTACACAAGCCAGGATTCTGTGCATTGTTGCCACCTGTTCCCATCGTTTGTCTGGTATTTAAGTTGCCATCTGTATTTGTGTCCTCGTCCGTCATTGATGTCGCACCAGCCTGTTTCCGAGTTTGTCCCGAGTTCATGTGAGTTTTTGTCATTAAATATGAGTTTTTGTCCACGTTCTCCAGTTCTGCTCCGAGGATCGTGACACACACACTTAAACTGAGTAACTGAAGTGCGCCATAAGAAACAAGTCATAACTTTCAGAGAAACGTTTTCTCTAAAATCGGAGAAAACATGCCTTTGTTTTACATTTGTGGATGTACAGTATACGATTTAAATGTCTTTACCAAATTTGAAAAAATACCTACATACATATATATATATATATATATATACATACATACACACATACACACCGTACAGTATATATAAAATGATGACACAGCAACACTTTTATAAAAAAAATTATATTTATTTATTCACTTCTCCTCACAGTGTAGGGTTTCATCAATTTGTTTGCGCTTCGATTTTCCATTGCAATTAAGAAAATACGTGTCTTCATTTTGTTTCTGCTTTCCATCTCTCCCTGGATCTCTGTCACTCTTCTAAACGCTCTGTCTGTCGTGATTTTCGCAGGTCCTGACTTGAAAGTATTTCATAAAAGCAAAATGAGACACACAAATCAATCAAAGCTACTTTTAAATCTCGAACAATTCAGTTTTCATTCTGAAGAAAAGATGCGTAACTACATAAGACAGCCGCTATTGATTCTCATGTACTTTGCAAAACGAGGTGTTTACACATCTGACTAGAAAAAAACGGACATGGAATTTTTCAATACAAGTGAACAATTACAGTATTTATTCTTTCTGTTGAATAACTGCACAGACTTTCTCAACTCATTCTTAACAATGGATTCCTCAGATCCAAACTGTCATTCAACGACAAAAGAAAATCTTTACAAGCTTATAAGAAAAAATTAACAGTAAATTCATAGTACTTAAGAAGTCAAAACCAACCCAAAGTACAGTATCTATATACATTTACAACCAGTGAAGTGTTTCCAACAGAAACTGTCAGGAAAAATTCTTGCCTGTCAGGGAAAATTCTCAGTGAGTTACAGTAATGCTGTATTTTCTATTATTGTGTGCACTTGTCCAGCTTTTACAGCTTCTCTTTAGCTCAGTCAGCTGATATCTTCATAAAAGCCTCAGACAATCTACAGTCTGCCTCCATAAATGCAATGAGTTACAAATGTATGCGGTTACATAACGGTTAAATTCATAAATGAGGCAATAAATGTAGAGTCACCCCAAAATTCATCAGACTTGTTGTAGATGGTCATTTTCTTCTTCACCTCTTGTCTGCAATTCTGTATGGTCTAAAAATATGACAAATTACAAAATGATGACATTCTGTATATCAAAGAAAGCAGAATACTGTATATAATTGCAAAAAAGAAACATCTGAACTTAAAATATCATCAACCTAACTGTGTTATTAACTTAATGTAACACAAAACTTAAAAAACAGGAATAGAAACATTTAAAAAGAATCCAATAAAAATACTATTACAAACACATAACATTGATTGAAACAAACAAGCAAACTCTTGCAGAGGATATAACATGACAATAGTCTAAAAATAAGAAAGAGAAATAAACTGAAGTATAAAGCAAACAGAAAAATTGAGGAGAAAAAAAGACTGACTAATGAAGGTATGGAAATTTATAAGAAAAGAAGAACTGAACGACTGACTAGAGCCTATTTAAAACTGATTTATTTCTAAAATAATTTCAATTATCACTATTATTTGCAATAGAGCGAATTCATTCTTTAAAAGAAAGTCTTACTGTTTGCATGTCGTCTTCGTATAAACAACAGGGCGACAAGAAGGCCGACTATCAGTGATCCGATGACTACTGCAGCAGCCACAATATTCGTTGCTTGAGAGATATCGTCTTTTTTGGAACCATCTGAAGAAGCTGAAAAAGATCATTAGATTAAACTTGATATTCTCAGAAATGTTTAATGATAGCTTAATACATGTAAATTGTGAAAATACTTCAAAAGAATTGGCAAAACCAAATTTTGCAATCGGGTCAACGATGCATTGTTTGCGTTAAGTGTGCTAAAAATTCCAACACCAAGTGCAAGTGAATTCACTTCGACACATCAAACAAACAACAATCCGGTGAAGCTGATTGGCTGGATCATTTCCGAATGGATTTTGTGTGAAACTTCCATATTACTTATATCCAAGTTTTGTCCATTTCGATGAAAGTTCTAAAATCCATGTATTTACAAGCAAATCAACCTACTTGGTCAATTAGTCAACATTTATATTGATGCTACACCATGAGACAATTCTATATGAATAATAATATTTAACATTTAGATTTTTTTTTATTTTCATTTTAACTGAAAAATGTAAAAGGACTTACAAATAGCAGAAGGTCTCCCGACAGTTCCTTCTCCTTCTTTGTCTCCTCGACTGTTCAGAACGATGCATCTGAATGGAGCATAACTCGTGTCGATAGAATTGAAGGACAGTTTGCTGAACAGATTCACAGATCCTGATTCCGTGTCAATCTTTCTCAGTTTTGCATTAACAGTCCAGGAGTTTCCAGTCTGGTCCAACCAGTGGATGGTTCCTGCTGGGTATCCACCTGTTGCATTGCAGTAGAGATGCGCAGGTTTTCCGTCTGAAATGTTTGCAGGTACTGAACTTGTGACGGGATTGTTGTACTTGGCTTTTTGGGAAAAGGAATATTAAAATGTTTATTAAAAACTTTCAATGTTGGAATACGGAATTCAAATAAAATTTACTTTAGTGACTAGCAATGGAAAAAAATAATCTCACCTCTGACTGTAATGGTAAAGTTGAAAGTTTTGGGTGAGGAACTGTCTGTTTCAAGTTTGTAGTGATATTTGCCTTCATCAGAAATCTTAGTATCTCTGATTATCAGTAATGGTCTTTCTGAGCTTTCAAGAGAAATTCGTGGATATCCTCTGGCTGGCTGACCGATGTCTTGTTCAAAAACTGTAACGCCCTGATCCTTTCTTAAGGTGACTTTAACTATGGTCACTTTATCATCATTGTCTGTGATGGAGCAGTTGACTACTGTCTTCTGACCAGCAATTCCCTCAGTTGGTGAACATCCCCAATGCCAGGTCTCTGTAAATCACAAAAAAATGATGTAAAGATAAGAAGCTACTGTAAGATATAACCAAGTTATAAAGTTAAAAAAAACGTTCCAGGTTAATTCTGTCACGGTATTTTATACAGATTGCCTGTAATTTGTGGAGCTTTTAATGATAATCATAAAAGTGTTTCATCTGATAACAAAAACATTCACTGGCTGTTTTGGGTTGGCACTTATTAAAGACACGTTTAAACATGGAATTAAAATGTTTTATTAAAAAAATGAGCTAAAACTATAACGAATGAAAATGTTTGGATGAATGTGATAAAATCAACAAAAAACAAAGAAACTGGAAAATAGTCTGCTTCTAAAACCTTCCAGATAAAGTGTGTGAATATCTATTCATATCTATTGTCCATCAGATGAAGGCGAGTTTCCTGTAAGAACATGTTTGAGCATGTCTTCGTTGCTTTATGATGTAAGAAACAGGGAAGAGCCATGTTTTACTCTGGGAGGAGTGCAAATGTTTTACTCTGGGAAAGTCTGGAAATCATTATCTAAGGCCGATATGGTAGAACAGACTCTAGTGTTGCAATAACTTCAGGTTCAGTGCATTTGTAGGGCACTTTTCAAAGTAACAACTGTCTCAATAGAAAGTGAAAGGAAGAAAGGAAGAACATGCAAACTGAGACTAAAGTCTTTCTTGCTGAGAGCCCTCTTCTCCATCGTGTGGCCTTGTGTGTTAACCCTTCCGGTATTAATCCGATAAAGAATGTGGAATGTGACATGATGAATTCTTGTAAACACAGAGAGTACAAAGCTGCTTGCTTTTCATTACAAACCTCCATATTCAGACGACACGACTGAGACGAGTAGAGAAACCACAGCAAGAGCTAAAACCCAGGCTGAGGACATGTTCCTCTAAAGAAAGAGAGAAAAACATGAATCTCACAATCGTGTTACTGTAACGCAGTTATGTGCAAAAAGCTGGTGAATAATTAAACCTGTAACTGATCATTCATTAACAACTTTGTCATTAAAATATCACAGTAAAGTTATTTAACATTTACTTTAATCCACTTTATTGGTCAGGAAAGACCAGACCAGCACTTGATTGACATGGAAAATGCCAGTGGACAGTGGTTTTAAAAACCATTTGCCTTAAGACCATGACCTCCACATGCTGGCCACCATGAAATTTGCCCACAGTCCAAATATGGTCATGCACCTCCAATTATGTAATTGAGTCAAGTGAACTGTACACACATTTGTAATATTGCAAATGCACACATATCACACTTTGCTTAAAAATACAAAAAACTTTGCAGAATAGGAAAATAAGTCTGAAATATTCCCAAATTGTAAGAATTAAGATGCAGGTCTGTATAATATTGCTACACTATCCTAACCAGTTTAATCCTAACACTGTGATTGTTGTTAAAAACGGTCATTGTTCGTGAACAAACAGGATTCCTTAATTCAATGAATACTGGTAAGGTTCCACTATCTGCTTCCGCAAAAGAAAAGACAGCGTTTACCACGCCATCTCGACACTGGCAGGACAGGGTATTTGTTGGGCACACGTAGCATTTCAAAGACTCATGGAGAAGATGATCATGCTACTACGCAGGATGGATTTACAGCCAACCCAAGAAAATGTCACTTATGCCTCTCAGAAGCACGATATTAGAAATATAGAGATATAAAGAAACAGGTATGTGCCTTTTTTGGGTTAGCTAGATACTATCACTGTTTTCTTTCTGGATTCTCTTCTCAACTCTCTGTTTTCCAAAGAAACGCTTATTTCTGGATTCTCTCTTCTCAACTCTGTTTTCCAAACTAACGCTTATTTCTGGATTCTCTCTTCTCAACTCTCTGATTTCCAAAGAAACGCTTATTTCTGGATTCTCTTCTCAACTCTCTGTTTTCCAAACGCTTCGGATACAGATACTGGGAGTCGTGTTGACACAAGTGACTAAAGAACATAAACACCCGATTACTTGTATCAGCTTGGCAGAAACAAGGCATTAACACATGCACATTTGTATGGGAGTTGCATTGTGTGAAATAGTTGGCCTTTATTTTACTCAAAGTCTTTACATAAATACCAATCAGTAGGAGTCTTGTATTTTTCAAGGGACAAATGCGGCCCTTGATCAAATTTTGACCGGCCCGTGGCTCGATTCATAAAATGAATGGAATACGTTCTGATAGTGTAGCAGTACTCAGTCCCTCCAGGATTTCGTGATCGCGCCAATTCGCGCAAATTTGGTGAAAAAAACAAATTGATAATATGTAATTGAAAATTTTCATTGAATTGAATTGAATTGAAAAATCCTTTATTAGTCCCACAGCGGGGAAATGTGATGTTTGATATAAAAGGAAAATTCTAATATCATAATGGGACGTTAACCGGTGAGTTAAAATGCTAAATCACTTTATTTGTATTTTAGTATTATAGCTGGGTTTTTTTCTTTTTTGATTGCATTTTACCATGGTGTATAATATATGTAATGTGACAAATAAAATTTGAAATCAATTAAACTACAAATAAACACCATTTAATGTTAAATACTAAATTATATACAAAAATGTGTATAGCCTAAAATGTACTTTTTTTTTTTTTTTTTTTTTTTTTTTTTTTTTTTTTTTTCCCCCCCGAGCCCAGTCCGGCCCCTTTATCAAATGTTAGAACCAAATGTGGCCCGCGAATCAAAAAGTTTGGCCACCCCTGATCTAGCTGGTTTGGCCACCAGTAGCGCTGATGCACTTCCAAGGATGTTTTCAGTTGGAAGTTGGAAGAGTTGGAAGGAACGCCTCCACCAGATGATCAAAAACCCACTTCCAAGCAACTGAGTGGGAATGTGAAAGGACAGCGCCCACTGTTCAGCCCCTGGCAACGATCATAATGGAAGACACCTGGCAGCCATTGGAGACCAGTCTGAGAGGACTTATAAACACACAGAAGAATGAGAGCAAAAGGGCAGCAGTTAGATCTGAGAGGGCAGCTGATAAACAGAGATTCTCTCTCTAGAAAGTGACTGAGCTTATAAGCTGTATACAGCCATGTAGAACTCAAGAAGAGCCATATTGAGCACCTGGGCATTTGTTTTCTCAGTTTTGTCATTTGCTGGAATAAGAGTCTATATATATATATATATATATATATATATATATATATATATATATATATATATATATATAACACTTTTTAAAAACACTGTGTCGCAGGTCATGATTTTAAAAAGTTCATCCGCGCATCTGAGTAAAGTAAACCATTAGTTCTTGCAACTTTTCCCCTTCAGCATGATTAACATGTGCAGTGGAGTCAGTGTAAGAATATAGTAAGGAGGGGGGCAACTAAGACTCTAAAATCTTTTCATCAGACAATGAAACAGCTTGCTGGATGAAAGATGGTGCCGATTACTGGGTGGTTTGAGTTCCTTGATGGTGATGGCAAGTGTTTCCAGTCATGCAGTGAGAGAACCAGACGCAGAGCTTGTACAGATGTTGTCGTACCTTGCTGTGACATGTTCCACTTGAATACTTGAATGTACCCAAAGTAGAAGTTCTCCAGAATGAGGGTGAAGCTCTAAAAGGTGCTTTATTCCCCGATGCTCGAAAAAGCTCATTGAAAAATGTCAACAGTGAGTTCTTTTGTTTTGAGAAAGTTTCTGAGAGAGAACATGTCCAGGCAAAACATGACATTCTCTACCTCGTCCAGATCTTTGGTGTGACAGTAGAATTGTGGACTTTATGGAGCTTTATGGAGCTCTCATCGGTGGCGCAGTGGGTAGTGCTGTCTCCTCACAACTTGAAAGATCTGTTTGAGAATCTAGGTGTGAGTTTGAAGCCTGAATGTGGCCCTTCTGTGTATCCCTAGTTGTCTCCGTAAAAGTGATACAAGAAATTAAAATGGAATGATGCTGATCTCTGGGTTTCAAAGTTTATTGCGTTTGGGATCCAGTTGTTTGAGATCCACTGGTTCTGAAACTGAGTGTCCTGGCTGCACCACATGCTGGTTTGCGTGTGCTCACATGACTGTGTGTGTAACTGCTTTTTTTCCCCTTTCACTTTCTTAATAGCCGCCTCGGAAAAAAAATGAAACAGTTCAGTTACTTACCTTGTGAAATGTCAGCATTCAGTCAATGCCTGAAAACCTCATGGATTTTTTTCTTCCAGTCTGGTCTCATTCTGAAGACAAACTGGCGTTGTTACTTCTGTAACATTTAAAGATTTAAAAAAAAAAAAAAAAAACATGCAGAAATATTTTGATAAAGTACAAAATTGTACTGAATCTCTGTGTGGGTGCTGTTTCAAACAAAGGGAATTGTATAATCTGAACAAATCTGAAGGAGAAAGTTATTTGAAATAAATTCAACGTTATCTTAATTCATTCGACAATAGTGAAATGAAGTGTTGAACAGCAAGGAACATCTTGTTCTACCATTGCCATATATACAGTAATAAAAAAACTACACATCTGAATATTATGAAACTGAGTGCGTGAAGAGACAAAAAAGGTGTTAGGATTATCTGGCAGTTGTGAGATGCCTTGCCACAAAATAATGTTTAATAATTTAAGTCAAAAAGCCAAAAAATGTTCAAACAATCCATAATGTACAGTATGTGGTACATTACAAAAAGTTACACACCAGAATAGTGTGATACCGTGTACGTTAAGAAACAAAAATGTTTAGTACTTTTCTGAAGAGTGCAAAACAATGTGCAAAGAACCCATATTGTACACTTTGTCGTACAGTACCAAAATAACTACACATAGGAATATTAATATGAACCTATGTATGCAAAAAGAAGTGACTGCAAGACGTGATTCTACCTCGGCAACTGTTTAAATCAGTAAAAAGATAATAAAAGGAAACCCATTGGGTCTGACAGTCACGTGTCAACAAAATCTACATTACATTATTTACAAAAACACAATATAATCTATACATGGGCGGCGCCCTGCGTGTTGAATCACAACTCACGCACGCACACACACACACACACACACACACACACACACACACACACACACACACACACACACACACACACACACACACACACAGAGAGAGTGACAGTCGAACTAGTGTAGCGGTCTGGTATCTGTCAATTATTAGCGACCGACATGACGATTCGAGGGCTTGACATTAACAACAGAATTCTCAGCGATATCACATACGTGACAGACTTACCATTACTGTTCCACACGAAAACAACGGTGCTTTCACTGGTAATTTTGTCTGCATAGTCTTTTCGTAACGTTCTAACAGACTTATATTTTGTAGATGTCACACGACACTCTTTCCCTCCAACCCAATTCCTGGTCTTCCCGCCTTAAAGGGGCAGAGTACTTCAACATGTCTGGTCCATATACTAATTTTCTATCATGCAAATAATAAAGATATGGTGGCTAGAGGTGGACCCGAACAGCGTGACAGTGCGGTTGGGCGATGTACACCGCACTGGACAGCTAAGGGTTAACCCGGGACGTGAGGACCGACAGATTCCTGTAATCGCGTCTATACGCGGAGCATTTGTCTCCAAGAGTGAAATTTGCATTTCGCGGTCTGCAACTGAAAAAAGTCTATGTATAAAGACAAACTTAACATAATACTTACATTAACCCCCAAACGTGATTTTGCAGTGCATAATTTTACGGAAGACTTGGGTTGAAGTAATGCTGGATATTAAAATGAAAGGCAAGTACATTATTTGAAAAAGGAACGCTCGTATTTCTCAGTAGTTTAATAAGAGATCGGCGTTCGATTCGCACATGACAAAATGACGTTTTAAAGCGTTTTAAACGCTTTAGAGAACAAAAGGAAATATTTGTGCAACATTTTTCGCTGAAACAACAACACTAAAGGTCACGTCAGCGCTATCAAGAGCATTCGTGGCACAAAAGATACTTGGTGAGTTCGCGATAAGAGAATAAGTTAAACAATGGAAACTTGTTGTGATCTCTGGAATTTCCTGAACCCTCTGCATTTCAGTTTATTTTTATTTTAATCCATGCCAGCTCCCTCTCCAATCCTGTGTCGCTTGGCGCAGTTTATATTGGGTACGACAAAATGAAAATACGTTATTAGATTCAATAAAATATTGCCAAATATTACATGCAAAATGATGTAATGTAATGTAAATATTGCTTTAAATGTGTACTAATGTAAATAAACGTAAGAAACTCATTTCACTTTCTGTCATAACACACAGACTAATATAATAAATATTGTGGA
This sequence comes from Paedocypris sp. Pulau Singkep, assembly GCA_017309775.1. Classification (NCBI taxonomy): domain Eukaryota; kingdom Metazoa; phylum Chordata; class Actinopteri; order Cypriniformes; genus Paedocypris; species Paedocypris sp. Pulau Singkep. Next base: position 2,253,385 of record MU204310.1, read on the forward strand.
ACTTACGGGTTCGGTCGGTCCGGCAGTGCGACCTTCGCAGAAGCGACAGCGGTTCTGAATCTGAGCCTGTAATTCCGCCCCGACTGGATTTCATCACTCTGGGTCTGGGAAACTTTCGCTTTCTTTTTAGTCGCCGAGTGATTCATATCGGGCTGAAACGGAAGACGTCATTTTGGACCACTGCCAGCACTGTAGGTCGCTGACCCAATTTTTGAGTGAAAAACTATGAAAATATATATTAAAAATTCGTCGTTCAATTTGACGAATAAACTTGTGTTTCATTTGATACCAGTCAAGTGAGTTTTACGCTCTGTTTTCTTATTTCTTATTTTCTTATGATTTAACTGATTTCTTAACACTAATTGGAAACTGTGTAGCGAGAAAAGCGCACGCGCAGCGCACATTACTCTTCTCTACTCTTTATCTCAAGTATCAATTGATTCGAAATTGTTATTGCACGTTTACATGTGTAACCGGGTCCAATACAGAACGATCTGCTTTCACTCATTGTCAGATGGGGAATCGGTATATCGGCCTTTGGTGAGTTTTGATAGCGAGCGCTGCACATTCGGTTTAGTCTCAATGTCAGTCTTCCTGTCGACACGGGAAGGATTAAGGATTAGGTGAGCTGGACAATTCTCTAGATACCAGCGCCCTTCGTCTTGCAGAGACCTCTAGTGGTCGTCCAAAAAATGAAAAAAATAAAAATAAATACATTTAATTAAGAAATACTGTAACATTTTAAGTCTGTATTTTTCACCGAGGGCCACATCAGCATAATGGCTGTCCTCAATAGGCCGTATGTAACTTATAAATGTAACTAAAATGTAATCAAATTTAATTTAAAATACAAATAACTACTCCTTATTGTTAAATAACTCTTTTTTTTTTTTTATTATAACTTCAAGTGACAATTGGAGTTGTGTAGAAAACCTAAGTTTGCTTGTTGCTCTAACATAAATTCTTTGAAATTTTGTCAGCTTATGAAAACACACATAACTCCATTAATGAAGGATCAAACTGTCCAAGTGAATAAAGAAAAATATTTCTAAACTGTGGAAACACTGGCGCGGCATTGAGGGGAATTTATATTAGGCCCCCGAGTGCTGGCCCATTTCCAGCCAGTGTTTTATTGGTACAATGTGTTTGGTAATTGAAGGATAATGAATGATTGGAAAACCCTTGTTAAAAAAAAAAAACAAAGTGTGACTTTTCATGGGACACACAAAATTGTCTAGGTGACCCCAAAGGGTAGCGTATGCTAAGATTTCTTAAATAAAATTACTATTTCTTTCATTCAGAGGACATTGTTAATTAGAAACATTTAGAGTAAAAGAAAAGTGAAGTTCAGCGAATCATCAGGCCACATCCAGGCTTGTGTTAAGCTTGTGTCCAGATTGTTGACCAGCAATCCGTTGTTTGATGAGGAGCAGACATTGAGTAATCAGAAATAAAACGAGATCAAGGTGTTGGATTGGGTCATGTCTAGACTAGACTTTATGAGGGGTGATGGCTTCAGAGACATCAAAGTACTTTCAATTAATAGTAGAGTAGTTTCTCTGCATTCAGTTTCACAACAATCTGATGCAGTTTATCTTTTACTGTAGCCTATAATGTTTTCTACAGTGTTTGACTTTATGTGTAACACTATTTTGGCAACACACCAGACACTGTTAGAATGAGTGAGAAATTTGGCTTATTGAAATTGTACTCTGCATTTAACTATCCAGTGAGACTACACACACACACACACACACACACACACTCGGAGCAGCCGTAGACCGTGGCATGTGAGGGGCAGTGTCTTGTTCAAGGACACCCACTGGACCGAATTGGAATCTGACCAAATTCTGGGTTGGCGAATCGTCTCCTGGACAACCACCCTGGACAACTGCTGTTTCTTTTTTCTTCTCCACAGCTGGAATTTCCAGAGCTTCGTAATTTGTTCTCTCCGGCTGGAATTTCCAGAGCTTCCCAAGGAAGTTGACATGTAATCTTTCAATTTCTATTTTTAGTCTCTGGACTTTCCTAGCTTCCTAGCTAAATGATATATCACAAAAGATTTCCGGGTTCAGTCTGTTTATCCTTGCAGAGGCAGCGGCTGAACTCTGGCTGTAAATCCGCCCTTAAATCAAAATCAAATTTGATTGCATAGCCGCATAGCGTATCTATATATTTTAACTCAATTGAATTTTTGAATATAATCAATGAGCAACAATTGATTCACTTAAACACTTTCACGCCATTACGATGCTAAACATACACACCTTTACTTTGTAGTTTAGGTTGTAGCTTAAAACAGTGTACGTGTTTAATCTATATTAATTTTGAAAGTATATAGCAACCTTGAGTGAAATGCTTTGCCTCTTTGTCAAAAGACAATATTTAGAATTGCCTACAAACTCTCATGTCGTTGAGGTTCTTGGTCATTAGAGGTATTTGCACTGTGTATATTCGTTTTTTACATTATAGTCACAAGCATGGATAGTTACACATGGACGTGAACCAAAAATGTATTAAATATCAAAAATATCAAGAGAAAATTTTGTGTGCGCGCCGTTTGTGTTTAAACTATTGTTATTGTTTATAGTGAAAAACTATTGTTTTCCAAGACAGAAACAGAATTTAACCTCAATGTTTGAAAACTGGTAGAACAAAGTAGATAAAAAGAACAAAAAGTCAGTCTCAATCACTTAAATTTGCAAGTAGATATAAAATAAAACGATTAATCTGATTAGTAATTTATATATTATATGTATTATATAAAGTTATATATTATATAATAACATTTGTAAAACACATTTTTACGCCCTTACTTCGCGTTGTTGTGGTTTCTAATTCACAAATAGCGTCCGTTACCTTCAGCAGCCTAAAGATGGCGATATTCACCTCGTCCGCCCAAGAAATTAACCGCGATATAAATCGATTCCGGCTTGTCGCGCACAATCACAATGTAACGAGTAACACCAAGTGTTCGCTCAAATGTAGTGGAGTGAAAAGTACTGCTACTCAATCACAAATGCAGTGGAGTAGAGAGTAAAAGTTGCTTATATTTTTTTATACTCAGTGCAAGTACGAAGTAGCCAAAACATACTTAAGTAAAGTAACGAAGTACATTGACTCAAGTACCTTACACCCCTGCTTATATGTTTGTGATATATTTTGGCAGTAAACTGCAACCACAAAAAATGGTGTGCCCTGCGCCCTCTAGAGGCCATAAAAAGGTTGTATGACTTTTATGGTGAACTCACACTAGGCAATCCGTGCTCGGGTACGTGCTCCATACTCTCCCTACGGCCCACACTCACATTACAATTTTTGCAATTGCGCTTAAGTACGCTTTCACTGAGATATATTAAGCGTTTCAAACGAGACATATTAAAGACATATTAAGATATATAGATAAGATATATATATATATATATATAGACATTTTAAAAGGCTGTTTTATGATTCACAATTGCCGTTTTTTGCACATTTGAGTTTGACTGAGACTGACTTTATGTTCTTTTTCTAATCCATTTTGTTCTGCCATTTTGAAACACTGAGGTGTTAATTTTCATTTCTATACAGTATTCGGAAATAATACCTCATGAATAAAGGGTTTCTTGTTTTTCACATGTCTTGGTGCTTTTGGGCAAGTAAAATACTTTCGTTTTTTATTTAGATACTTTTACCTACGACTTTTATTCTAGTCTTCTTTGAAATGGTGTCTTGTAGTGAAATTAGTTTTGTAGTACGGTATTCCAACTTTTTCTCAAGTATGGTTTTCTTTACACATTTGGCAGTGGTGTGCGAGAGGCGTGTGGATTTAGTGTTTTGCTCAAGGACACACTGGATTTGAACTTGTAACACCTGGGTTGAAGAAATATCTCCCTACCAATGGACAACTGCCAGTTTCATTTCTTCTCCAGCTGGAATTTCCAGAGCTTCCAAAAGACATTGGGTTTTCAGTCTCTGGACTTTCCATAGAGGCAATGACGTTAGGCTATACAAAAAAATAAACATTATATGCCTGTTTCACAGTGTCGAAAATACAAAGTAATAACATTGCAAAGTAGTAAAACACAAAAGACTTCTGGGTTTGGTCTGTTTATCTGCAGAAGTAGCGGTTGGTCTGTGTCTATAATTCCACCTTTATCAAATCCTATTCCAAAACTTATCTACATTTTTTAAGAACTCAAATTTGATTTTTATTATATAATTAATGAACAACAGTTGGTTTACTCAACAAACCTAAACGTCCCCGTCATTACTCTGTTCAACATATACACCTTTACAGTGTATATGTTTAATCTATATTAATCTGAAAATATAAAGCACATTTGATTGAAATGCGCCGAGTCCAAGAATTGCATACAAACTCGTACGGGGACATTCTGATCATATTTACGCAGAGAGATGTTGAGAACTTGAGTAAATGGACTTAGTGTTACCTTACTAAAGTATTTTGGCTACTTTGTACTTGTACTGAGTATCGACATTTACTTCACTACATTTTTAATTATCTGTACTCTTTACTCCACTACATTTGAATGGACACTTACTGTGACTTGTTACATTGTGATTGTGAGCGAAAAATCTGCATCTTTTTCAATTTCATTTCAGTTCATTTCTTGGGCGGACGTGGTGATATCACCATCTGCAGAATGCAGATCATTATTCATGAGCTAAATCACGTGAATGAGAACACATTTGAGTTTGACTGAGACTGACTTTGTTCTGCCATTTTAGAAACATTTATATGAACCAAGTACAAATGAACCAAGGGTTTCTTGTTTTCACATTTCTTGGTGTTATTTTAAATTCAGTGCTTTCAAAATGGAATACTTTGTGATTTTTAATCAAGTCTTCGTGAAATTGGTGACTTGTTTCAAAAACGTGAAGCAGTTCGCATTTTATATACGTATTTTGGCAGTAAACTGCTTCCCTAAATACTACCAGAGGAATATGTACTTACAGTTGTGTTCTCTGGCAGTCTACAGTGTTCTTTGGAGGTCATAATAGGAAATGTTTCGTTAGTGCCCTCTTGAGGCCAGAAAAGGAATGGACGTACAATAGTGCACTCTAGAGGTCAAACGTGACAGTAAACTTTTATTGCGCCCTGCGCCCCCTAGAGGTCATAAAATGAACACGTTCAGCTTTTAACAGGGACTTTAACTGAAAACAAAAATAATAATATTATTAGCACATTAAAACATGATTGCTGCAAATGTAAGTTTTAATTCAAAAATATTAAGTTCAAAGGAGACAAATTGAATATATACTCATTAATTAAAGGCTGCTGGTTCGTTTTATGAAACCATGTTTTTGCAATTGTTGGTTCGTGTATTTGTATAATTTTGACTGGATGTCTTTTTATGGAGGACAAAATATTTTAGGTTACCGGTACTTAAAGATTGTTTTGTTTAGTCTGGAATCAGAAACGTGTGAGAAAGTGACCCGCTATGCTGTAGGCACAAAGCTGGGAAATTGTGCTTTGCCTTTAACCCATCTAGTAACCCATCAGTGTTAGGCCTTGAGTTTACTCAGCTCTGTAATTAGAGATTATCACTTTAACACAGATTATACAACAAAACACACACACATTGTATTATTTATAATATATATATATATATATATATATATATATATATATATATATATATATATATATATATATTTACTGGTATTATATATTTTGTATGTACAATTTATTTTTAGCCCTGTTTTAATTTTAATTTTAAGCTTCCGTTTTTATAAGTATAAAAAAGTATATAAAAACGCCGGATCGATCATTTCTGGGTGGGCTGAAATCAAAGGACGTCGTCGACACTTCCTAAAATCTGGCCTGTTTGGAGAAGCAGTGAACTTGACAGCTCTGCTTTCTTCTGATGTGCCTGGTGGATCAGAAGAATTCCACGGAGGCTGCAGGATGACAGGGGGGTCATCGGGCGCCATCTGCGCGCTTTAAAAGCATCAGCACTTTGATCGCGCGTATACTCCACAACAACAGAGAGAAAGCATCGGACGCTCCTTTTCGCACGCAAAAAAAAAAACATCTTGCGAAATGCAACGAATTTGGGTTTTGGTCACTTTGTCTGTCGGTTCGATATTCGTTGCACGGGTCTGGGCAGCTAAAGATGTGCTGGCACAGAATCGTCACGTGTTTTTAGGATCTTACTCAAGATTCGTGGTGGATTCGCATCCGAGGTATCCTCTGTACATGATGCAGCTGTACCGAGACTTCAACTTCATGACGACAACCTCAGCGCATGATGTCAACTCACTGGCCCGGTCAGACTTCGTCATCAGCTTGTCTGCACAAGGTAAAGCTTCCCACCATCAACGCTCGTGAACACATTGAGAGGTTTCGTGGCCATTATTGTCACGTGTTGATCACTATTAAATCACCCATCTTTTCGTATGCTGATTTGAGGTCTGCAAATTGTTAAAACTTCGATCTTATTAATTAACATTTAAATTGTTCATAACTTTATATATATATATATATATATATATATATATATATATATATATATATATATATATCTTTGTGTATCTTTAAGAGAAAACCTAGAAGACCAATATACGCTGTCGATTTCAAGCAGCAGATTGCAAACTGTACGACGAGACTGCTTAAAATGCTGCTGATGAATTTATAAATAATCAAATTTCTTTAGTTAAACAATACAGAACAAAACAAAATATGTATATGAAACGTAATACAAATATTGATGATGATGATGATGATGATAGCAGCAACACAGCAGCAATAAGGCGAAGAATGATGATGATTATTATTATTAGTATTACCATAATTATTATGATTATTATGGTGATTATTAGTTGTAGTAGTAATAGTAGTAGTATAGTAATAGTATTATTGGTACTGCAAAATAAATAAATTAATTAAAATCTACAGAATACCACGTTGACATTTTTTAAAATAGTTATATTGCTTTATTTGTTAAGTAACGTTTCCAAAGAACCAGACAGTGTACTGTCTCACTCGCGTGCGCTAGGACTTGGCATTTGAAGAACTTGTGGATTGCACTGTTGTTCTATCTATCATCTGTCATTATTATCAGGTTCGTCGCTTTAGAGCTTTTACAACTCGGTACGTAGTGTCAGAATGCTTATTCGACTTTAAAGAGCTGGCTGTGTATGTATTGACCTTTCAGGCGTCTGTTCAAACGCGAGGGAGGCTGAATACACATCTGGCCACAGCCTTCATCCCGACATCGAGCTGCTGGCGTTTGTCTGCCCGCTGAACTCCGACAAAGTTCAGTAGCCGCGTTAACCGATTTATAGGCGATGTCGGCTGAAACGAATAAACAAAGTTCGCCACACTTTACAATTATTCAGATGCAAAATTAAGACTATCAAAAAAAAAAAAAAAAAGAAAAAAGAAATAAATAACGGGACCTGCATGTTGACAACATGTCTGTAATTATAAAATTATGCCATGCAGCGCGATATGGAATTTTTCAAATGTCTTTCTGCTAATATAAACTGAAGATAAATAAAAAAAATGTTTTATCCACCACCCTATTCCGTTCGTTAAAGCTGAATTGAAAAATCGGTCAGTCCCTAAGCATTCTCCGTTTCCAGACCAATTTTGGATCGTAATTTATTTGCAATAGTCATCCGTGCATCCAGCTTTTTCGAGTGTCTCTTTGATTACACGTGCCCTGTGCTTTGTTTTAGATTGCAGTCAAGTCGGCGACAGATGGACGGTGACCTTCGACTTGTCTTCTCTGTCATCAAGCGACGACATCCAACTCTCAGAGCTTCGCGTGCGACTCCCGACTACATCATCTCGCGCCAGCAGACCAGCAGTCCTGGACATTGTCCATTCGCGTACGAAGGTCTGCGATCACAATTCCGTATTTTGTCGAAAGGAGCGACTTCTTCTGGGCAGCATCACGTCGTCACAAGCCGACCAGTCATCGAACTGGATGGTGTTCAACGTCACGGAGCTTCTGGGTCGCTGGTTGAAGAACGAGCCAGGACAGGATGAGTTTGTACAAGCTTACGAATGGGATCTCGGAAGCGGCGACGACTCAACGGAATTTATAGTGGACCACACGAGGCAAAAAGCAGCAACCCATCCCGCGCTAGATCGATTTATCCTTGTGGTTTTCTACAAAGACACCGTTCCAGCCCGAGACGCCGACGTGTCGTCCAGCCTGATCAGCACAGCCAAACACTCCAAACACGTCACTCTGAACCAGGTGGGAAACGCCGCGAAGGGTCGTCGCCACAAACGGAACCGGGTCGAGCGGATGCGCGCAGAGACGGACAGCGGAAACGACACCAGACGCGACCCGAGCATCATCCCGGCGGAGGCCAAGCAGGTGCCGCTCTGTCGGCGGGTGGACATGTGGGTGGATTTCGACCAGATCGGATGGGACGAGTGGATCGTTCACCCAAAGCGGTACAATGCGTTTCGCTGCGAAGGGGAATGTCCGAATCCGGTGGACGAGACGTTTAACCCAACAAACCATGCTTATATGCAGGTGAGTCCATCCCTGAGTTTGCAATGCATTTTAGTCAGTAGTGTAAAGAGTACCTGACAGCCATACTTGAGTAAAAGTACAGACACTTACTGTAAAAACTACTCCAATACAAGCCAAAAACAAGTCACCAATATCAAAAAGACTTGTCAAAGTAGCAAAGTATCCAATTTGAAAAGAACTTAAGTATTAAGAAGCATTTTTATTTGTTCTCAATATAGGCCCAAAAAAAAGAAATGTGAAAACAAACTATTGTTTTCCAAGACAGAAACAGAATTGAACCTCAATGTTTGAAAACTGGTAGAATAAAGTAGATAAAAAGAACAAAAAGTCAGTCTCAATCACTTAAATTTGCAAGTAGATATAAAATAAAACGATTAATCTGATTAGTAAATTATATACTATATGTATTATATAAAGTTATATATTATGTAATAACATTTGTAAAACACATTTTTACGCCACTGATTCATGTTCTTGTGGTTTCTAATTCACAAATAGCCTCCATTACCTTCAGCAGCCTAAAGATGGCGATATTCGCCTCGTCCGCCCAAGAAATTAACCGCGGTATAAATCGATTCCGGCTTGTCGTTACATCAAAATGTAACGAGTAACGATAAGTATTTGTTCAAATGTAGTGGAGTGAAAAGTACTGCTACTCAATCACAAATGCAGTGGAGTAGAGAGTAAAAGTTGCTTATATTTTTTTATACTCAGTGCAAGTACGAAGTAGCCAAAAACATACTTAAGTAAAGTAACGAAGTACATTTACTCAAGTACCTTACACCCCTGATTTTAGTTACACAATTTGGATCCCACAAGTCAATTCCTTCCAACAAGTCGTGTTTAAAATGCAGGTTGAGGTGGTTAAATATGATTTTGTGACCTTCTTTGTGACCTACACACACAAAAATCTGTTGTGGAACCTGCTGGTCTGGGATTCGAACCTGTGACGTAGTTCTCTCCACTAGAACTGCCCTAACAGACAAAACCCCTGAAATAAGCAGCACAAGCTCGATGTTAGAAACGGTTAAGCGGGAATAAATGTTTTTTTCTTTGTGTTTTCTAGAGTTTACTGAGACACTTTGACCCGGAGCGTGTTCCTTGCCTGTCTTGTGTTCCCACTCGACTCGGTTCCCTGTCCATGCTTTACTATGAAGGCGACGGCCTGGTCATGCGCCATCACGAGGACATGGTAGTGGAGGAATGTGGCTGCCACTAACTTTGTCAAGCCAATGCCACTTTGAGTGAAGCAATGCATTGCGTCATATTTTTCTAGTTTTGGAAATGTTTGAGTTTAATTTGTCGTTTCTTTCTACATGGAGCTGCTGAGTAATGAATGTACATTTTTGATATTTAAAACGGTACAGTATTGTTAAAATAAGATTGTACTTGTAAATGGGTTACTGATGATTCTTGGACATTGAGTTCATTTTTAAACATTTTTATCAGCTGGCCTGATAAAAAAAATGCAATGAAATATTTTGAAATATCTTGTTGTTGTGTATATGTTAATTGCAAAAAATATATATACGTACATATAATATTTTGTCTCATGTTATTTTTACACTGAAACGCAATTAGTCTCAAGAAAAGTCAACATGACTTCTACAACAAAGCCTAAAACTTCTGCAAATGTAAAGCTGAAAGAATCTTTAAAAATAACCAAAATGCAACAAAACATCACTTGAATAAAATGTAACATCGGATGAAAGCATTGAATTTGCCACTTTCTAGAAGCTTGGACTTCAGAGACTATGCTCTAATGTTATAATATTCATACAGACCACAGCAAGAACAGTAATAATAATAATAATAATAATAATAATAATAAAAAAAACAGCACACTATACAATAGTAGGTTTTATTTCTTTAATAATTGTGTAAATGTATCTTTCGGCTGGTGTACAGGATTGAATAGTTCATATATTTATACAGACATTTAAAATCTCATCTGGTTCAAAGACCCCGAGTAACAATAAAAATAAAAACACAAATCAAAACCCAAGAAACACAAGACCTCTGATTCCACCAGGACCACGAAGTCTTGCTTGCTTGCATGTCATTACAGCTACGTACATCCATGATCATGACGTTTAAAGGTTTTCTCGTATCATGTCATATATTTTCAGTTGCATGTGCAGTACATTTGCATGTGTCATATATAAGATGTATTATAAACATCTGTACTGTGCAAGTGTGAAATTTGCATTCCTTGATCATAGTAGTCATTTGCATTAGCATTGTTTTAAAATCATTCTTGTATAAATATTCTCTGATATTGCAACAGTTCATGTTTTTTTTTTTTCAAGTGTGTTCATACCACGCGACCTTGATCTTTGCTCTCATACAGTGGAAAGGAGAAGACCATGTGTCCCTACTTCGTCTTCCAAGGACTTGATGTTTCTATTGCTGGCAAACCGTGATAAAGCTAGAATTGTATTTCACTAACGGTAAACTAAAAAAAATATATTGCTTCTGTTGTTTTTTTACATTTGCATTTCCAACAGATGACTATGAACAGCACATTACGTAAAGCACGCTGTACAATACAAATGATGCATTACAGTAACTGAACGCAAAACATTAAAGGCAGAAATGAGGTTTAGTGGATGATTGTGGCAAAATTAGCTACATTTGATACATTCTTTAACAATTCCAATGTATTTAAACATTGTTACGGGCTCTAGGAAGATGTAAAATGACAGAAGCCACAAACATGTATATTATAAATATATTTACTGTCTAATTATCAATAATGCCCATTTATGATGGTTCAAATGCTACTGATGCATAATTATTGATTATAGTGTAGTAAATATAATTCTCTTAGCAGGAAGCTCAGGATTCATAAGACACCGTGGTATTTATAATGCATACAGAAAATCAAAGCAAAACTATATTTTTAGCCTCAAAACAATTCAACTTCAAAAATAGTGACTCTTGATGTCTGTACATCTCAGACAAAAACAAAACTGATAAAAAAAAAAAAAAAGCATTTGCTAACTGCTGCTACAAAACACTAGAGACACTGTTGAGCAACAGATACTTTGCAGCAGATGTTGAGACAACAGTTATTGCGTAGATTTTCTCCAGAATTCACATTTTATTTGAGGTCGTCGTACGTGTAATAGCGCAAGGTGTTATACACAAATACCATCTCAAATGGGACATAAGCATGTGTATCAATGCAAACTGATCCGTGTTTTTACTTCTTGCATGTCCTGGACTTGAAAAATAAAACCACAAAACATTAATATCCGGTAAAATGTAGCTGGATTGGAATGAACTTGCTGTTAATATTCCTGATCTATCTGTTACACAGCAGCTCAGGGCTTTCCATCCTGCTGTTCTAAGTCCTTCCACCGCCATACTAATCTTGCATTTTAATGGTACGTATATTTTTCTCAGCCCAGAGCCTAGGAAATGCTTGCAACCAGTGCTGTAAATGCAGGCCATGCACCAGCAACTCTCACATGCTGTTGTTAAAATCATAGGGAGATTTTCAAACGCTTGCTTATATTTTCCTCCTTTCACCGGTATGTGGTTTCTAATAATATGAAATCATGCCTCTAACATAGTTTAAAAAAAAGTCTTAAAATCAGTTTTCATAGATATCCGTTGCATATTGACATTGCTCTTGCTTTAATGGCCATCAGTTGTCACTGTGACGCGTCAAGTCCTGGAGGACAAAAAGAGAAAAGAACAGAGTCAATATAATGCACAGTACATGTTTTACACCTAAATGATTATTTAAATGGGATCTTACAGACTCCAGATACTAAAAAAAAAAAACGGCGACAAAATATAACATTGCGGATGAAGTTTCAAAGAATCAAATTAGTTCTGTAGTTCTCAGTCCGGTTGTTGTTCTGTCAGCATCTGACAATATGGGAATATGAAAATATTCTAATTTTCAACTTTGAACTGCATGATTTTGCTACAGTGCCCTATCACACTGGCAAATATGGTGTGTATCAAACAACGCAAAACATCTTTGCTGATTGAGGTTGATCCATGCAGCGCTAGTCTCTTCCGTTCTCTCTGAGATCTCGACAAAGGACGTTGCAGTTTTTCACAATGACGTTTTTCTCTGTTTTACTCGCAAGTTACAGACAAACCCCTTGATGTTGAGCTCTGGTCAAGGTTATCACGTGAACTGTGCACTATGGCTGCTCAAGGCACTGAGGAGGACATAGTGCACACCTTCTCCGGACGTTTACCATCTCACACACATTTTAGTTCAAGTTCATGCTCAGTGCACTTGTAAGGCTCTTTTCACTCAAAACTCAAGGCGCATATGTGAAAGTGTAAAAAACAGAAGATTGTTGCATTTTACTCATTGGTGTTAAGAAAATGATCATTACTATGACTAGGACCAGTGAGCAGGCACATATGCGACAGTGGCCAGGAATAAAACCTCAGTGACCCAATGAGAGGAAAAAACCATCGGTGGTGGCATCAGGTCAGACAATATGGTGACGGATGGAGCCTTCAGCCACTCCAGTTCCTTAAAGCAATCCACGTCCTGGTCTTCACGCACACCCGTGGCCTACTACCAGTGAAAGTATGCTTCACAAACCCACTACTGCAAATCCCCTACAGTTTGATTGCACAGAATCAGCTAGGAGGGTCATCGGGTCTTTCTGGTCAGCGATCTGATACCAGAACTGATAGCTCAGACACACTCGCCTCAGAGGAAGTTGCCTTTAGAAGTTGAGAGGATCCATCCTCCTACTTTCTGTTCTTGGGACTGGTTTCTTCTAGGGAGCCAAGCACTTAGTTGAGTAGTTGCACTCAGTGAGCAGAGAAGCGTCCCGGCACTAGGCCTGCACGATTAACCTTTGTCGAATCAATATCGCGGTTTTGACACTCGCGATAACCAAACTTGCGTTTTTTTTTTTACCCCGCCTCTTACGCTTGAGTGGCCTATTAGCCAATCGGAATTGTTGAATCTAATCAGAAATGACAACAAAGCAAGGTTTATACTGCAAACGACCAAACTCAATTCCTTGTTGTAATTTGCAACTTGGCCAATGAAAAGTTTCTGATTCTGTTTCGCAAAAGACTGCTAGTGTAAAATCTGTCGACGTGCGTGACCAGATCTAGAGGAAACACAGCTCATTTATACCAGCATCTTAAAAATCACACTAATTTTAGTAATAGTAATATCATAGTGATGTTTTACATTTGGAGATTTTTCATTTTTTACAATGCTTTACCTGGTCTTTTTTTTTTTTTACCTGGTCACTGTCGCATCTCTGCTTGCTCACTGGTCTTCGTCTTGTCATAGTCATAGTGATCATCACAGCCATTTACTTAACACCAACAACCAGACGATCAAATGAATAAAAAGCAACAATTCTCTTACATATTCACACGTGCACTTTGAGACAGTTAAAACTGTGAAAAGCGCCTTACAAATGCTCAGAATTTGAATTTTAAATGTAGTTACACGGTACACAAACTGAGAACTTTCGATTCTTGAGTCAGCTCTTTATCTTTTTCAGGTCACAGGAAAAAGGGGAACGCTATGTTCAAACAGTATGGCTGCGGTTTTGTACTCTGGTCTTTCCTATCATTTGGAATTCCATATTGGTGAAGTCCAGGCAGTCCAAGTGTGGCGCTTAGGATTTGTGCAGTTCCTCATACGTTCAGTCTCATACTGACAGAACATCAAGCTATGGAGTATCTTGGCTACTTGATATAACCTCAGTTCCCTGGTGGAACTCCGCCACATCAGGACTTCAATCACTGGAATCCTGGGTGTGATTTGTTATGTGCCTGTGATATATATTTTTTGTGTGAAACAGCACCTTGTGCAAAATCCGAGTTTTCTCATTGGACCACAGAAAGTGCAGAAGTGAAACAGACTCACTAGCGCTCACCATAATGTCAATCACTGACAAAATGTCTTGTTCTCTTCCATCGGGTAACCAATGTTACACAAGTAACCAAGATGCTTTTGGATTCTTATAAGTATTATTACATCAAAGTTATAGCTAAGAAACATGCTTTATATGGATAGTCGTTAGAGTTTTGGTCAAATCGCTTTGCTTTATTTATTTTTTCCTTATAGATCTGACCTAAAATAGTACTGTATAGAAATCCTTTATGTAGTCAAATGTTTTAAGAAATTTATTCAAATTGTGACATTTTTGATGTTGCAATAATGATATTCACAATACGTACATTAGACTGTCCTCAAAACCTTGGAATGTTCAACATAAAAATGGCAAAATATTGTACTGCGTATATTAAAATTGTTGTAATATTGTACTGCGTTTATTAAAAAATAAATACTTCAAACATTTCTAGTGTCTATATTTTTGTGAAAAACAATATATATATATATATATATATATATATATATATTTTTTTTTTTTTTTTTTTTTAATTCATAGGCATAAAAATTTTTTTTTGTGAGATGTAAGCAACCCCAATTTATTTAATCATATCGGACAAGGGTTTTAGTGTTAGTCTCGTTTGTTTTCCACTGTGTTCAGCTGTGCAAAACAAGAACATATTTGAAAATGAGAAACTGCTCAACAGCGAGTGTGAGCAGTGAGCAAGCACATAGAAAACAATGGCTAGGGACATGAAAAATTAATTCAACCTTGGGAGAACCCGGTTCATACATAGAACCTGTCTGACATTACAAGGCCCTAAAGGAAATGGATCAGTGCGTTAGTGATGTGCAGGGAGAACGGAGACACTCACTGCTTTGCTCTCCGTAGAGTCGCACATTTGACTATTTGAGCACCTCCCCTCTTCAGATCCACAACATCTGGCTACAGTGCACAGAGAGTGACATCCAGCGACAAACACGTTAGATTTGAGTGAGCGTGTGGATGTATAGAGAGACATTTCAACAGAACTGAACATAACAGCAGTGAGTATGAAATACAATTATGGTGAATGACAAAAGACAGTGGGAAGTTGCATAGTGATGATGAAAAAAAAAACAACAAAACAGACACGATCATAGTCTGGGTGCAGAAGAGTTTAATAAAGATGTAGATAGTGCAGGAAGGAAATGAGGGTAGTTTTTTAGAGAACAAAATGTTCATTGTTAATATTTTCTTCGAAATAATCAAAGATCCAGCCGTTTTGTTCACTTACAACGTTAAGACTTTGATATAAAGACACAGACCAATAACAACAAACAAAACTGAGAAAATACACAAGTCAATGAGTCCTTTGTTGTTTTATCGATTTGTTATTACAGAATTATCAGAAATCAGTTTAGGTTTGGGATTTATATTTAGAAATGCTGATGCGTTTGCTCTTGGCGTCATAGTTGATTTATCAAAATCACAAAATTAGCTGATTTTTCACATTGACGCTAAATAAAAGACATTTTTTAAATTGTAAAAAACGAACATTCGTTTTTAATGAAATATTTTAATACTTGCTATACATTTCTATACAATTTTATTGCTGCATTAGAAATCAAACTTCAATTTTCACAAATGTTATGCATTTAAGTTTACTGCTCTTTATAAATTGTATTTAAACAAAGCAATTACAAACCGGTATATTGCTCCAATTTTAATAAATAAAAAAGTGAACAATAGAGTTAGTTTTTTTCACAACTTTTCTAAATACATTTTTACTAGTAAATTATTGGCCTCTTTAAATTACATTAGGTTTCACTACGATTTTTTACCTTAAAATATAAGAATGTCAGCCTAGAATTTGGATTTTCAGCAAACTACACATAACAAAAATACACTTAATGTATCACAAATGCATTTTCTCATTTAAATTTCAAACTGCACATACTATAATCCATTTTTACCTCTTTATACTACAATATGTCCTGCCTCTCATATGGATTTCCTTCCTGAAACTACAACTAGCACCACCTAACATTTATTTTATCTACCTTAAACTCCTAAGGACTGAATTATTTTCTTAACTATACTTAATTCAGCTTTATGTCTGATTTTCATTTTTAAATTGTATTGTTTTCATCCAAGCCTTTAAATCGTCTTTGAATAGCAATCTTCTCAGCCACACATCTGGATTTTTCTCTTAAATTATAATCTCTTCAAACGAATACTGCTCGTTCATCTGAGTTCCTTTGTAAACTAAAACAAAAGTCCAGCCTAACATCTGGAATACCGTATTTAGATTACAATCTATTCATCCCAACATTGGAATCATCAACTACATTCTGTTCTTTCTATAACCTGAATGATCACCAAACCACATTCTGTTCAGCCTCACATCTGAATTTACCTCGATCGCTAACAATTGTATTTTTTTCTGACGGACTCAGCCCAGCTAACTCAAAAGCCCACCTTGCTATCACGGCCCAAGATGGCATAGCTCATGTGCTGCTCTCCATCAATCTCTGCTTCCTTGGTGTCCTGCAGCAGCCCTTCTACGAAGAGTTCCTGATCCCCTTCCTCTCCCTTGCCCCTCCGGACCAGCTTCCTCACAATCTACCTCATGTGCACAGATGGTGGAGGGTGTGGGATGTGCAGGAGGAGGAGAAATGAAAAGACATCATGAACATGAGAAAAGTTAAATGTAAAGATTAAATCAAATTGAAAATGTATATAATAAATACCTACATACATAAATAAATATTGGAATATATGCATGCAGGGCATGGGATTTGACAAAAAAAAATGCATTGAGTGGTGTTAAAAAAATGACATTTAGTGAATGGAACATGCCATGCGCTAGACAATTTTACACGTTTTACAAATTTTACACGTTTCTTTGCACCACATCATCCAGCTGTGCACATACTGGACAGCATGACTGGTGATTGACAGCCAGAGTGGCCAATCACTGGAGTCTGACCTTACTGGTTTACGCCTGTAATCATTTCATCTGTGCAGAAAACTGCTTGCACTTGGTCATAGCCGATGTTTTTTTTCATAGCAGATGGTTTTTAAGCCGTCACATTTGCAGAAAACATCTATTAGAAAGGCTCTGTCTGACCTTTTTGGTGACGATGTTGCCGTGCTCGTCTGTGAACTGCTCTTCGCTCACTTGTTCCCCCGGAAGATCTGCAGCCTCGTCACCCTACAAGAGATTCCGCCGAGAAATGACTGCCACATTCAAGACTTTCGTGTGGAATGAATGACAAATATCCAAAAAGTCAAAGAAATAAACAAACAAAAAGAGTCTATGAATCAAGCCCTCGGGAATATTTCAACAAGTATTTTAATTAGCACCAACGTGTTCTGCTAATGTTGAGTTGCACTACCAATGCTAGTTCTGATGTAGCTGATGTAGAAAACAAATGTCATTCATTTAGGCATCCTTATGTTGTTTTTTGCGTATATGCATACATATATATATATTCTTTTTTCAATGAAAAATATTTTCCCCACTAAAGAGTGCATTA
The DNA here is from genome assembly GCA_017309775.1 of Paedocypris sp. Pulau Singkep. Classification (NCBI taxonomy): domain Eukaryota; kingdom Metazoa; phylum Chordata; class Actinopteri; order Cypriniformes; genus Paedocypris; species Paedocypris sp. Pulau Singkep. The sequence continues at coordinate 2,271,250 of MU204310.1, forward strand.
AATGCGCACAATTTTGTGTAGTCTGTGAGAACATCAGGGCATCTTACACCTTTATACACCACAAATGTAAGTGCAGAATTAAGGAACTAAAGGAAAGTCAGAAGACATTTTCATTCCAAGATACATTTTAGCAGCATTGAGAAAACAAACGTGGCCTACAATCTACCACAAAACTGTCCTCCAAACATCTACGTCAACTCAGTCCTGACCGTAAAACCCCAAAGCAGACACGGAAGAGCCTTTCACGTCTACCTTTAGAATGACCCTGCGCCGGACAACTCGCGTGGTGACGTTTTCTTCCTCGTCAGCCACGGCTTCGTCTTCACCCAGCTCGCGGTCCAGATGAGTGTGAACACAGGCCAGCACCGAGCGCACCGAGCTACTGGCTATGTGCAGAACATTCTGGCAGCTGATGACCATGAAGGCCAGCAGCACGAAGCTGAAGAGCAGCTCGGTGACCAGAGCCCACATCCTGCCCACGGCTCTCAGCACATGATCCACACAATCCTTCTGCTGCTCCCTTGTGAAGAAAGCTGGACAAGTCCCAACTAAACTATATTCTTCCTGCTAACCTTCAATGGCTTTTGCACCGGGCTGCCCCCCTGAAACAACCCCTCTCCAGTGTCGAATTGCACATATGGTCTTTATCCTATAAATACTTTCAATGTGGGGAATAACTCCTCCGGTTTGGGTCACACACTCTCCCAACTTTTTAAACACGGTTTATTAAATTAAAAAAAAAACATTTTCCATTCTTCCACTTCTCACCAATGATATATATTTTTTTTTATTCATTTCACCGCTCAAGGCAACTCAAACGTAACTCTCTGCGTCTCTGAGAATACATACTTTGTATGTAAATAAGTCAACTTACACTATCATGCGTGAAACGTTTCATCATCCGTTTATAGTTGACACATCTATTGTATTACCAAATGTGAATTAAAAAATTTTTTTTTTTTGTGTGAATTTTTAAATGTTCTTACAAAACATCTTTAAACATGATCTCTTTTTGTTAAACATATCTTTTAAGAGATTTTTTTTTCCATTTGTATTTTTTTTTTTGTCATCTAGTATCTTGTCTTGCACTGGCTATGAACTTAATTCAAGTTCACTGACTATGAACTTAATGACTTCTGAATGTAAACCCTTTCACTATCCAAGACAAATGAATCCAACTCGAACCCTGAATTTTTGAGGATCTTTCTCTTTATCTGCAGCTTTGTCTTTGCTTTCCGAATCCACAGCTTTTCTCTCCGGTGAACAAATGCCAGAAGAGCCTGAATCTATATTCAGAAACCTATGAGTTGTTTCCATGTATGGGTTGGGTTTCACCAGAGTGTGAAAGAGGGTGGGCTACAGCTCCAAAAGAGGAGGGACTATCATTTCAGGAAGGTTTAAATCTACTACAGTGTTCTTCTGTGCTAAGCATGTTATTATAACTTTATATTTAACATTATTTTTATTTTGAAATAATAGAGTGGCACATTAAATTCAAGAACTGTACAATTATTTAGTCAATCTTTTTACCATAAAAATAAACTCGGTTCAGTAGATAGAGATCTTGACTGACAGACGCCCCTAAAAAAAGTATCTGCACACAACTAGCCTTGCTAACAACTAGCAAATAACAAAAAAAAAGAAGAAAAAAAACACATGAAATGTACTCATTTGTAATTCTTTCTAATCATCACTCACAAATCCTTCATTCAATTCTTCCAGAACACATCACTTACTGTATATGACACAAAATGAAATATTTTTGTTCAGCTTAACTATACTTTCAACAAAATTTAAATTTCTTTAGAGATAAAACATTGTTTTTTGTAATAATTTTAAAAGTAAAATATACATTGAAGTTTATAAAAAAAAAGTTAAAATATAACAAAAATATTTTTATATAATCTAACTATATAGTTTATATTACATGTAAAAAAGTTTAATGACCTGTTTGAGTAATTGCTAAAATTCATGTTAACATGAGGCGGTAAAGGCAATAAAGGCAGCAAATGAAATATTGAATTTCAAATATGAGATAGTGTGTGGTAAGTTAAAACCCTGATCAGTAAAAATGAACATTTCCCATCAATGTGACATTCAATTATTTCTTGCACTTTGCCATCTAAGCTTTATCTTTGTCTCTATTTCATTGTCTCAAGTCTCGACTGCTGAATAAAGCTGCTGTGTCTCACATTATCTGTTGCATTTACGCACAAAAATATGTTGCTATAAATGATAGAAACGCAAAAAAATATAGGGTAAAAAAAGAATCCAGCTGTAAATGAACACAAATCAAAGTCCTACCTGTCCTCTTAGATGCATGCTCTCCCAACCCGGAATGTTGGCGGATCTGTATGGAAAGCCGACTCCTTTCTCAAACGGTTGTGTTCCCTGATAATGCCCATGGAAAATGTCGGAAAGTCCCATGTTCCTCACAGGATCAAGGTGGGCTTCCTGGCTTAGGCAAGAGGACGCACAATCCACGGCAGCTTGGACCGGTGCCATCATAGTGGGCAATGCCTGTCTGCTCATGTTGGACTGCAACGATCCCACCCGGTTCTGAAAAGCGTCCGGTGCCGAGTGCCAGCCCGGAACTCCCTGATCCTGGAGGTACGACAGGTAGGACCCTGCACTCAACCTGAGGAGCGGGGAAGAAACGTAAGCACTTCCTGGACTACAAACACAGACGCACGTTAACCTTTTAACGTTTTTAATGTAAATGTTTTAAACAACAGCGCGAGCTAGGTATTACTCGAGATTTTGTGGTTCCTTTCTTCAACCTTTATGGATGGACATACACTGTTCTTGAGTTACTGCAGATTCGTTTAATTTTTTACATGACTTGGTTATTATTGTCACAAAATATCAGTATTGATGCACAAATATGAAAAACCACTACCAAAACTAAACTTGGGTAAGATTTTCACATGCGCTTTGAGACAGTTGTATTTATGAATAAAAGGCTGTTGTTAAAATAAAAGGCTCACAAACATATTTTATTTTTCCCTTAATACGTTGTTTTGTTCGTATTTATATAATTATTTCATAAATGTTACATTTTGTTTTGTACGTATTCTTGATACTTTGTGGTTTACTTTTTACATTTCTTTTTTTTACTAGTTTTTTAGATGTTAAAATGAATCTATATTCCTGGAGCTGTGGTACAAAAACACTTCCCCACATTTCATATTGTGTATTGATTTGTCAGTGTGTGTGTGTTTAATTAAAATGATTAATTCATAGTGAAATAATTGTTTAAAAAAGCCCCATTTATTGTGTATTGTTCGCAATGTTTCACTCGTGTGTAACAAACAATAGTTTTACTGTGATGCGTTTCACATTAGGTTGAACTTGAACGGTGATTCCCAAATATCACATACCACGTAGGTTTTATCGTCTTTAAGGAACAGTAAACATGAACTCACAAGTCCCCCGCATCTCCGTGTCTTCGGGGTCCGGGCGACTCGACGCTGGGACTACAGAACTCCTCTTGTCCTGAAATGACAGATACGCCGCCATCTGAGTGTGTGGCGACACCACCACCTTCTCCCACACCTCCACTGGAACAGTCTTTAACGCAGCCGGGCCCAGCCAAAGCCCCCTCAGACCTCTCCGATCCCCGACCTCGGTCCAGAGCATCGATGTTGACCCCTCCACTCAGGTGCTCCGTCTCGGAGTCAGCCCGAATGGACTGGTCCTCCAGCAGCTCAACAGAACCACTCAACCCTGCTGGGCCGACAAGTCCCATCGGTCCGTTCTCAGAGGGAGTCCCGGTCCGCGACTGGCCGAGGCTTCTGCTCACTAACGCCTCGGAGTCGTCCGCATTGCTGCACTCCAGTGAGGAGTCCTCTACGGCCACGATGGACGGACTATTACCTGAGGGCCAGACCTGTACCTCAGACATCTCCATGAGCGTGTCCTCCTCTGTGGTGGCAATGGGTGCACAGTCCATACTGGAAACCTCTTGCCAGTAGGGTTCATTGCTCAGTGGTGACGGGAGACTGTATTGCATTGAGGCCGGCGATACTAGTTCTTCCTGAACCACCAATCCGAAACCTGGAGTGACACAGAGACAGCCACACTGATACAGCCCGCCCCCAGTAGCCCCCAGTAGCCCCCCAGTAGCCCCACACAGAAACGCGAGGGATGTGGTCCAGACCAGAGGGAGAGAGAAGAAGCATCGGAGAAATGCAACTGCACACTCGGATGAAAGCAAAACGGAAATGAAAAGAAAGAATTTAGGAAGGTTATAGCTCGACCATCAAAGCTGCTGTAAGCACGTTCCCCAGAAAAGTACTTTTAATGGTGTTCCATGGGAAATGCTCGTGTTTGTCCAATCAGAAGTTATCGAGTATATGAAATTGTTAAGCGCAGAGGAATATTGGATTTTCTATTAGTTAACAATGTAAAGTGAATCTTCAGTTTATGGGGCCATTGGTTAATAACCTACACAAATATATAATTAATAATAAGCCAATGCAGATTCACACAGGAATGTTTATAGGGGAAAAAAACATGTTCCTGACAAGCACAACATTTCTGCAAAAAGTTTAGTTTTTAGCTGTAATAATTTTTGTTTTTGTTTAGTTTTAATTTTTCCTAAGGTTCCAAAAGGTTCCAATTAGTGTTTTCATGTAAACGTTATTTTTTAATGTAAATGTTAAAATCTATACACCGTAATAATAATAACAACAACAACAACAATAATATTTTTTTTATATTAATAGTATTGTTATAGAATAATTTATAATTATTTAATATTGATATTATAAAAGTTTTTTGAATACTTAAAGTTAAAAAAAGGCAATTTATGTTATATTATTATTATTATTATTATTAAACCTTTATTCTCGTAATAAATTAACAGAGCAAAGAGTTTCTGTAATTCGAAAAAATTGACAGTAACTAGTGTATTTTAATTTTCAATAAAAATAGATTAATGTAAAGAAAGGTTCATATAAATTTTAATTACAAATGTTTTAGAATGTAAAATAAAATGTTGTAAACCATCAAAAAAAAAAATCTTTTTGCAAAACATTTTAAAACTTTACTATCATTCAGTCATATAATTAACTACCCCAATACATTTATGTTTAACCAGCTAGAAGCCGAGACTAACCCTTTATTGACTAGCACTGGTGAGTTTGATGGAGGACGTCTAGGCAGAAGATCACTGCTTACATCAGCTTTGGGCCAGCACCATGAGCACAGGCAGTCGTGAGAACAATAAGAATGCAGTCGTAAAGGTCTGTTGCTGCCCCACTTCTTACTCTAGAGATTAGAAGGTCAAATGTGACTATACAACCAGGAAGAAAGACACCCCTACAGAAGTGTGGAGCTGGGGCAGAGCACCCTGTACCCGCACACATGCACACATGCATCCTCTCAGGCTGAAGAACATGCAGCAAGCCACCAGCAAAAGCTCCCGTGATCTCCAGTGCATGTTCTCAGCGTCAGCAGTCCACTTTTGAAACTTTATTTAAAAAAAAAAAAAAAAAGAAAGCAAGAAGAAAAAAAAAATCCCAACAAATAACCTTGAAATTACATTTGGGAAAAAAAAAACTGTTTAATGACAAAATAAAAAAATCCAAAGAGTTCTCAAAAACTAAAAACTAATTTGAGTTCTGAATGAATATAATTATATATCTCATCTAAAAACAAAGATTGCTTGAAATGTTTTCTGTGTTTATGTGATAAAAAAAAAATAAGTGCTGAAAACGAACAAAAAAGAATCTAATGACCCTCATTTATCATCATTTATTAGCTTCGATACACTTCGCACCCTCTAACATTAAACATCAAACTCTGCTTGGAAATGTTCAGTATTGAGTCCAATTTTAAGTGGTTTATCTTAATAACAATATTAAGATATATATATATATATATATATATATATATATATATATATATATATATATATATATATATAAAATATCTTATATATATATATATGACAATTATAATTTTAATCTAATTAAATGTAATGTGTGGAAAAAAAAATCAAAACAGAAGACATTGTAATGAAAGATGTTTTCTTCTCACTGCTGCATATATAATGAACATAGTTGGCCAGTCTGTTTCCTTTCTACTTTACAAGCGCACACAGATAAAGAAACCCACTACACACTCAGAGACATGAACCACATGGCCTGGGAATGGGAGACTGACCTGTATAGTGTCACTGAAAAGAAGAATAGAAAAAAACACCTCTACTACAAAAAAATACAAATAAAACAAAGTGTGTGTGTGTGTGTGTGTGTGTGTGTGCGTGTGTGTGTGTGTGTGTGTGTGTGTGTGTGTGTCTTGTAGACTATGCTCATTTAATGGAGGACTTTGGATGGATATGGATCCAGTTCCAACGTGCGACTCTACAGAGTGATTCTGACAGAGTAAACTCTAACAACTGCTAAGATCTCAAGAGCGATTACAACCAGCTTGTTCCTCATGCAGCTTTTGGTCATGCACTTTCAGCCATGCAAAAACAGGATTGTAGTTTGAGGGACTTTCCCAGCTAATTTGACTTGTCAGGTCATCTCCCTCCTCTATTCTGTATCTGAGTTTCTCAATATGGCCACTAGGGACCGTAGCAAAATCCAGTGAAATTACACACACAAAACGAAGTGAAGTGAATATACACATACACATCATAATACTCAGTTATGGAGCACAACAGACCGGGACTCGAACCTGCAACGCTTGGTTGGCAGGCCCAACTCCCCACCGCTGGACCACAACTGCCATGTAAACAACATCTTCTACATTCACACACACACACAAACACACACACTTTACAATCTAGACAAAAAAGATACATAAAAAAAAAAGGTATGAATGTGACAAGGATATTGTTAGATAGTTCACATCAACAGTGCCTCCTGCCTTCCGCACTGGAGCATGTCAGTGTGTTTTCATGTCCTGTCCGAGCACTTTCAGCTAAGAGTCTTGCACAGTCTCCACATGCTTCATGCCACCCCTGCGGAGTCAGGGGACATGGCAGGGTCCAAAACCAACACTCGCCAGGAGACAAACACAACAAAAAAATGACTGCAAGAGATTAAAAAAAACAATTTCACAACTCAAGTGTCTAGAATAAAGAAAATGCATCACTGATTAATTGTGTCAAATTTGAAACACTGTCGTCTTTACATATCCCTCCATGTTCCTGTCCTGACTAAATAATTAATCCACAAATTTATATTACCAACTTTTTTATTATGTAGTTTTTGTATTTTGTATACCATGATTTAGCTCATTTCTTTTGATCTGTTTTTTCAAAGCATATCATTTCACATACTTTTTCAAGCGCCACGCCAACTTAGTGAAAAAAGTAGTCTTAAAATGTGTCAAAACATTCATGCTAAAAAAAACTATTTTTTTCTGCTCTTTTTCACCTAACAATTTTGGCCAAAAAAAAAAAAAAAAACGAGTTACTTTTGGACCCTGCTTGCAGTCAAAAGTATAAAGTGCATCCAAAAAGCGACAGAGGAGCAAGTAAAATGGCTTTAGAACAGAAAACGAAGAGCAGGACTGTGTGGGTGGAAGGAGACAGGTCAGAAACACCTCCCTCATAGAGTGGGATTCATAACAGTTCATTCCTATATGTCCTTTCTTTTCTTGATTGTAGGGATGTAAGGGTGGCAGGTTGTTTAAAAAATAATATTGCTAGACAGAAGCAGAGAGATAAATGGGGTCCGGAGGTCAACACGATGTCTGTATGAGGTCAAGGGTCAGAGAGGAGGTGCATAGGAGAAGGAGAGGAAGAAGGCTGGGCTGCATGTGACATATCAAGAGAAAAAGAGCACGGGCTGAAATAAACAGGTTTCATCCTCTGTGTGAAAAAAAAATGTTTTGATATTAAGACTTTCACTGGTTTCTTTAGTCACATATTTTTAACAACACATTACGAGACTGTGAACTTTTTTCTGTGTGGTTTCATAGACAGACGCGCAAAGAACTACTGCTCTCCAAATGATACTGTGTTCATTACGGGCAATGGATGACATTTGCTGGTTTTGTGAACTCCTTGACTAGCACTAACATGTGTTCTCTTCCAGGTAGCCTATGTGGACCTGTTTTCCTTCTCATCTATTTCATCTATTAATCATCTATGATTTGACAAAAAATGTTCCCATATAGAAAGCAGATAAGCATATCGTCAACCGTTTTAATTGTCTCAAAGGAACATACGTTCACTTTATTAAGTACACCTTTCCAACTGCTTCCTAACAAAAATGTCTATTCAGCCAATCGTACGGCAGCAACATAATGTATTTTGACATGCCGTTCAAAACGATTATCAAAATGGAGAAAATGAGGAGATTTAACTGACTGAACATGGTTGTCAGTGTCAAACAGGCTGATCTGAGCATTTTAGAACCTGATGATCTAATAGGATTTTGATGTGAAACCGTCTCTAGAGTTTCAGAGAATGGTTAGAAAAAGAGAAAATATCCAGTGAATGGCAGTTCTGTGGACAGAAATGCCTTGTCAACAGTAGCACAAATAAGCACTTGCTACAACTGAAGTCTGCATAACAGCATCTCTGAACACGTTGAACCTCGAGATGGATGAGCTACAGCAGCAGAAGACCACACTGGGTGCCACCCCTGTCAGCTAAGAACTGGAAATTGAGACTTTAATTGTCACAGACTCAAATTATACAATAGAAGATGGGAAAAGGCTGCCTAGTCTAATGATTCTCGGTTTGCAGCAAGACATGCGCACATTAGGGTCAGAATTTGGATTAAAAAACTTGATCTTAGATCTATTCTGCCTTGTATTAATGGCTCAGGCTGCTGGTGGTGTAATGGTGTGGCGAAGATATGTGCGTGGTACACCTCGGGCCCAACAGTGCAAATTGACCATTGTATCAATTGCTGACCAATAATAACAGTGTGTCATTTTCTGATGGTTACATTCAGTAAGATGCGGTGATATATATGTCATAAAGCACTAATCCTCTCAGTTTGGTTTTGACGATGTGCATCTCACAGTTAATAGCAAAAATCAATTTAGTATTTTCATTGGCTTTCACCTTAAATGTCAAAGATTCCACCAGGCGGAGTGTTTATAACTGCACTTCCATGGCACTTACCAAAGACTAAAATCATTTTGTGACACTTGCTGATTTTAAGTTTCTAAAGAAGGTGAGTCTAGAAGTTAGCAACCCTCTATAGATAAAGAACCCTCTATAGTTTCCTCTCATCCAGAAAAGCAAAGACTTGCTATAAAACTAAGAGCATACAGTAATTACAACGGTCCTCTCTCAGGGAAACATGGCAACAGAACACTTGAATTGTTGAAAGCTGTCTGGAAAGCCAGAAACTGGTGGTTTTATTAAGCAGTAATGCCACCATAGTCCCATGTTCAATAAATCTACTTGACCTAAAAAATAAGCCAGTGCTAAGCAAAAGACACAATGAAGGACAAACGGTGGTGGATAACCGTTCAGTTATGAGTCTCGACAACAACACAAGGCGATTCTTCACTGCGGTGGAACCCAAACTGCACAGCCAACAGAGAAGAAAAGCATGTGACGACGTTACGAGTGATGATGACGTTCGCACTCAACACCATCACGTGTCACTGGGTTATTGCCCCAAAAGTGCCAACAGTGGTCGTCCATTTTTGAGAATTACAGCAAGTTACAACCACACACACAAAGTCCACTACCGCAAGCAGCTTACCACAACCATATGACAAACATCTAGAGGTTTGAAGGAAAACACTAAGCACCGTTATTACTGGTATAATGTAAAAATGATAAATAAAATTGCATGGGTTTTTTTAATAAATGGAAAAAAAAGGTACTATTCTGGAGGGGTGTTTTCTGTCCTGGTGGTGGTGACAGCAGAACTGTAGGTGGTGTTGGTGTTAAATGACCAAACTATAGTGGGTTTGTAAGGAAACTGTGGGAACAAGGGAACACGAGCTGAGAATGTCACATGGTAACGTCTCTTACCATTTGTGATACCAGGAGAAAGGTGGTCTCTGTCATGAAGTCTAGACCTAGAACCTTCTTGCTCCCACCTTGTCTGCTGACCTGTTTGTGGTCCTTGGCCCATCAACATGTTCACAATGTCCAATCGGTCAATGCTCTTCAGGGCTACATACAAGTTGTCCACTACATAAGTGAGAGACACATGGATGGAGGAGAAATGGCAGAAGGAGAAGACAGGATAGTTGGACGGAGAGGATGAGGACAGAGACACACCACTGACAAAAGGATTTCAAGAAATTATTAGCACAAACATTATAAACCCCCTAAGCCCAATTATTCTTAACTTAATCAACACAATGTTCAGTATCAATAGTCTGACCTTGAGGTCATTTCTATACAACTCTACATGAGCGTCCCAGTCACGTGACCTTTTCAGGATCAATTTTTCACTTCTGTAGTTCAGAAAATGAGTTAATTGTGAGCATCTTTCCATTGTGAAGTCAGTGTTTAAGAATGCTTAATTTACATTAGATTTTTATTTGCATAATTACGTTTAAACCAGTGATGCCCAACTTGCGGCCACATCTGGCGCATGAAGGTGCTACATGGCCAGAGAAAGATGACTGTAAACTAATATAATAAAATATTATTAAAAACAAACATTCAATCAGAAACTACCTTCAGACTCTCTGAAGGACACATTTTATACTGAACTGAGTGACTTTTATTTGTCAGGTTTCAGCAACTAGACTAATTTTTAAAATCTGTATTGAATTGCATTGTTGTGGCCAGTGAACATTCAATAACAGAAAAGGACACGGTCATGCTTCTTCGCTCATCGCTGTCTGTGGCCTTCATCATCATCTTTGGTCCGTGTACTACTTTTGTACAATCATTGTGCAAATAATGGATATAACTTTTTTTCTAGTGTGTACAGGTGTTTTTATCCCTTTTATTTGTAATTGTACTCCTTGTCTATCTATCCATCCATCCATCCATCCACCCATCCATCCATCCATCCATCCATCCATCCATCCATCTATCTATCTATCGATCCATCTATCTATCCGTCCGTCCGTCCGTCCGTCCTTCCGTCCGTCCGTCCGTCCATCTGTCTGTCTATCCATCTACTGTTTCTATCTGCCTGCCTGTCCATCTGTCCGTCCATTTGTTCGAGTCGAGTTTGACCCACAAATGATGAAAGGTTGGGCATCACTGTTTTAAATGATCATTTTTGTCTTGAATTTGTTGATATTAGAGTCTTCTCATCTTCTCTCTGGGGCAATTACAAGTTTTTTTTACGAATTCTCATTCAATTCACGGTCAGGGTAAAATCTTTGCCGCAAAGTGACGTGACGTGAGAGCATTGAGCAAGGTAAGATCAACACAAAACATAGTGGCACTCACTTTTTCCTCTCTTCCCCTCCCGAGCTGCCCACTGGTTAAGAAGCGCTGTGCTTTGTTCTAAAAGGGAGTTGGGATTCTCCACACGGATCTTATTTATTTCATCTACATTAAACTGCAGTTCCCGTCCCAACTCTGTGCAGGAATTAGATGATGAATACAACACAGCATCAACCACCACTATTCGTTTAAGCTCAGTAAACAGTTCAGACTAAAGCATGGTTGAGTGAAGCACGTGGAACACATTTAGGCCACTGTCTCAGAGATTTCTGCAGTATACATTTTTTTGTATTTCGCTTCAAGGATGCTAATGCAAGAGGCTAAGCTAAGTTGCAGGAGCATTATTTCTCGATGCTAAAAAAAAGCGTCAAGTTGTGAATGGCAGCTAGCTGGCTCATATTGTAGGCTAAAATGGTAGTAACTGGGGTGTTAAGTACAGTATCAAGTAGCATAAATGTGCACCACACTGAAGCCGGGGCTTTGAGTATCTGATTTAAAGCCGGAAAAAGCTGTAGATTTTACAGTGTAAACTGATCCGGAGTAGAAACTGCATTATGATGTACGACATGTGTACTTAAGACAGAGCTATGGTGCCAAGAAACTGAAAATAAAAGAGCTTGCTAAGCAAAACCAGTCCATTCAAACCCACACACTCACCAGCCCAGCTCAGGCCTAGCTGTTCAGCTATAACAGCCATCTTTAGCTCCATCCTTTCCATGGCGCTCAGTGATGCTACAGAAACCAGATCATCATTGGCTCAAGAGTTCAGCAATCTGATGCTGCAGCTCACATCTTATTCAAAGCAGGGTCAGGCAAAGGTTTTATGAGATTTGGTGGCTTAACATGCAGGAGATGCCAGTATGGAAGACGTCTTACCAACGGCCGGCTCATTGAGAGCACTGTATCTCTCTCGCAGTGCCAACGGAGTCAAGGTTTTCCTCCGCTCGTCACTTCCTAAAGCCTGCCACAGTCACACAAGCACGTGTATTATTATTATTATTATTATTATTATTATTATTATACGGTCAGGGAGTTTTGATCAAAACTTTTGAATCAGTTCAAACTGTTCAACTATTCACTAGTATGGCAACATCATCTGATAAAATAGGAAATAAACCTTGATAAATCATTGTAACATATTTAAACATTCATTAATCAACTTTTTCTTTTTTTACATCGCACCAAATAAAGAAAAAATACACTAAATGTCAAATCGCATTTATTAATATGGCAACATCGTCTAATACAACAGGAAAATAAACCTTGATAAATCACTGTAACATACTTAAAAAAATTTTTATTAGATATAGTACTTTATTAACTTGATAACGTATTGTAACATAATTAGACATGATTTGTTTGTTCTCTAACAACTCTTCAACAGATTGAAATAATCTTTAGTATAAAAATCTACATTTGGTACGTTTTCTAAATAAACGGAAAAACAGTTTGATGAGGTTTATTACAAATGTTGATATTGTGGCCAGTTTAATTCCTAAAATCTGAATAAAAGAACCAAAAAAAATGTACTCTAAAAATGAACCTGATTTAGAAAGTAGCAAGTTTATTCTGTAGATTCAGAGACAGTGGTTTACGCGACAGACAAAAGAGCTTATCAAATAAATTGAATAGTTTACTGTTACCGGTAAAGTTCAGGACTTTTATTTTGTACACTACTGGTGCGTTACGTAACTGTGCTGTGGCTTAACCAGCTATATGCACATCTCAAGGTTTGATTGGACGGTTTAATCAGGTGAACACGTATTGCACATTCATATATTGTACCTTGCATGCCGGCATGGTGACGTTGAGGTTGCACAACACATGTTGACTGTCTTCATATTTGGTTGATTTGCGGTAGAACGACAGCAAACCAGAGGGCTCTTTACTGCTGTCCCTCACCTAAACGTGAATAGTGCAATACATCACAAAAAAAAACTACAACAACATTACATTAGAAAAAAAATGACCAAAATCTTGGTCTCCGTGCAGAGGACCAACATCCACATTATCAGCATCCAGAAGGTAAATAAGTAGTGGACTTACCTTTACAGACACAGCGAGTCGATTGTCTCTGAAGGCTTGGAAGCTGAAACAGCGTGACTGCTGTGCTGCCTTCCTAACCGGAACCAAGTTTCCGGAAAACTCCAGATACAGTGGCATTCCCTCCATCACCTACAAAACCCAGAGGCAAAAAATAGAAACAAGGAAAAGCAAACATCAGCCATGATGCAAGATGGTGAGCTTTATCAGTGTATGATTTGATACGTATGGCTTTGAAAAAAAATGTGTGTATTGAACTTTGGTGAAACTTTTAATGAGAAGTTGAGCTTTAAGTGCCTTCCGTGAGTGTCAACTTTATTATTCCTGACACTTTAGCTTAAGGCGGCACACTGCTCCGGGTTAGCGTATGTTTACTTCACTGCGTGTGTGTTACTTCACTGAACGGTTAAAATTTATAACGTATACAAGTTCAATCCGGTCCCAACAGGCAGAGGTGTAAAAAGTATCCAATTATAAAAGAACTTGAGTATTTTATTCGTACTGAATGCAAGTCTGAATGAAACTCTTTATTTATGGAGAATTGCTCTTTATTAAGGTTTTATTTCTGAATAGAGACATGAAATTTAACACCTCAATGTTTCAAATGGGCAGAACAAAACAGACAAAAAACAAAAAGTCAGTCTCAGTCAAACTCAAATGTGCAAAATAGTGCAACCGCTACTTTATCTCATAAACAGCATCCAGCACCTTCCGCATCATGCAGATGGCGATATTCACCTCGTCCGCCCAAGAAATTAACCGCGGTAGATGCCAAATTGCTACGACGTAGCGAGTAACGGTAAGTGTCCATTCAAATGTAGTGGAGTAAAGACAAATCACTCACTATCACTGAAGTATTTTAGCGATAGCGAAAGTGATAGTATTATTACTTTCTTCTGGCAATTACCTCAATGTCTCGACTACGAGCCACTTCTGAGAAGTTCTCGTGCTGTTCCAGGGTTTTGTCCATCTTGTCATCAGTCATACAATAACAACGCAGTCGACCTTCACGCGCTTCATTCATCTTTGCAAAGACCACAAACTTGGCCATGTAGGGCACGGCCGAGAGTTCCCGATACAAGATGTTTGCAAAGGACACGGCCTCGGCGGTCCGGGGACAGTCTGCCAGCCAGAAACTGAGCAAGAACAAAGCATCAGCCTGATCTGAAGAACCGTCCGAGGAGAGAACGTCTTACCGGGCAGAGACGTTGGTGGTGAAACTGGCACAGTCGTTGGCATAAATCAGTTTAGTGGTGCCAGTGATGTCCTCCCACTGAGCTGCTGCTGTGCCACCTACGTGAGAGCAGCAGAAGAAGAGTCGAAGCTCTGCTAATGAATGGTCCACATGCACAGGAAGTTATAGACGAGTGTCGTACCAATGACGCTGCAGAGGAGACGCAGACTGGTGGTGTCCCCCTCGCCGGCGTCCCGCGGGTTCTCCCTCCACGAGGGGGGCAGGGGGATCCTCAGCCCGATGGGCCGGTGGAACTTCCTCCGACGGGGCTCCACCGTCACAACCGGACTCAGTGTGGCCTGATTCCCCAAAAGCTTGGCCACCAGCTCATCAGGGACCGGCTGAGCCTGAGGGCCGAGGATTGCAGGGAGGTGGAAAGGAGAGCGGAAAGTACAAGAAGGGAGGGTTAAAAAGCAAATGTGGAGGAGAAGGGAATGAGGTCATTAAGGTGATGATGTCTGTAGGTATCAGAATGAGCACAGGAAAGAACTCGTAGGATAAAATCGGACTGAAAATAGAACAACAACTTAATTCAAAACACAATTTAACTTGTCAAAAAGACATTTTATTAAAGATGATTGTATACTGTATATACAGTATATATATATATTTTTTTAACAAAACGTGATGCTCTTTCAAAATCCATTTAGTCATTACTAGAAAGTGTAAAATGCAAACATCAGCATAACAGATCCTAAAGGGTTAGTTACAATGGTTTTCTATATTAATATTAATATTAATAATACTACTACTAATAATAATACATTTTATTTAAAGGCACCTTTCAAGACTCTCAATGTCATCATTTAAACAAAAAATAAAAAAGAAGAAAAAAAAAGAACAGCTGCTTATTTACAATGACAAACAATTTAAATTTCTATTTAAGTTGTGTGATAATTCAAGTGTTAACTTGTTAACTTCAAGTGTTAGCTAATGATAGTTGGTTCATTTAAAAATGGTCAAGTAGTTAAACTTAAAGTCTGATGTGAAAAACGTTGTGTGCTTGTACAGTTTAAAGGTATAACAGCTAGAGACAAAAATGTACATTTTTGCGTAAAACAACTTGGGCAAAACACATTGAAAAGTAAAATAAATTGAGCAACAAATAAAAACAAAAAAATAAATGAACATTCCAAAAAAAAAAAAAAAACAATCAAAAGACATTTAAAAACAAAGAAACATTTAATCACAATTTTATTGCTTCAAGCTAATAAATTCAAAACATTGTTTTCCTCTATCTTTCCTTCTCACCACTAACCTCCTCCTCACCTTGCCTGTACCACTCACCACATTTTCTTTTTCACAAAATAAGCTTCAATCGTATCCCTCTGCATTATTTAAAGCTTCATTCTCAAAACTTGCCTCCACTTACAACTTTCCATGAAATTGCCTGATTCGTTCCGTTACAGGTTTTATCAGTTAGAGACTCTGAGCTTATGATCAAACAATAGTGAATGCTTTTCGAAAAATAACCCAAAAAAAAAAAAAATCAACAGGACATATCATAAAAGTACTGTAAATAATTGTATTGTTCCACAGTGCAGCGATTTTAGTCCTAGTCTTACATAATGATCATAATCTAATAACTGAATCCATTGAAAAATATTATCAACCTTTTGCTCCATACGTTCAAAACTCAAAGTACACATACAAAATTATTCTCCACCAGATAATACATTAAAGGTCCATAACTGGAGTTGGCAATTTGATTTTGACAGATGAAATTATATGTTTGAGAGATTAATATAATTTTGAGACGCCTAAAAACTGCCATTATGGTAATACATGGTATAAAAGCTTTCGTCGTTTTCCAGTAATGAGTTCTCATACTCATCTTCATCCTCCCATCTCACCTGCAGGCCTAGACGGACACGTTTGGTGACGGCTGTCTCAGGGAAACTGGCCTGAACCATGGGCACCAGCTTACTGGTGAGATGACCTCCTTCTGGACCGACCAGATCATTCTCTTGCTGAATACGAGACACCACGGCAAAGTAGAGAGGAAAGTCAGTGGAGATGATTCTTCTGATCCGCTTCTTCCCAAGTTCCTCCATACTCTCCAAGTCTTTCAGCAAAAAGGCAGGGTTTAGAACATCTAATAGCATCAATATAGCTGGCTAAACTAAACTAACAAAAAATAACTACGTAACTAAAATATCTAAAGAAAAAAAAAATATCACAATTATGGGGTTACGCCCCTTCAGGCCGAACCCCCTAATTATATACATTCAATTTAGATTCAATCATTTGATTCATTTGTAATTGATAGTGATACAAGAATACATTTCAATACTTTTATTACCATTTGCTAAATAATAGAGAGAAAAAAAAAACGTTTTAAAGTTGCAACAAAGTTGCATCTTGCAAAACGTACACAGCAATGTTAGGGTGAAATAATATAGAAACGGAACAAAAAACTCTAAACACCCACCCTTAACTAATAATACTATTATGACAATTGTTTTAATAATTGGAAAACTGAACATACTGTTCATCATGACTTTAGCTATGTTTGGCGGTTCCCTGAATTGTTTTTGTCACACAAGATTATGACTGATCTTTATTGGGTTTGAAAAAGTTTGTAAAGAGATTCAAAAGGACTCAAACAAGACGAATCAAATCAGGTGAAATTTAGTGTCTGTTCACTTAACTTGTGCTTTTTACAAGCAATAAAATATAGACAAGATTTGGTTTCGATGAAAACACAAAACACATTGACACGACATCTTCACAGTCGAATTGTGACAAAGTGAACACGCACCTTCATCCATTCCGTTGAGAATAGTCTCCAGAACCTCATCACCATAACGGTTCCGGTGTTCCTTCCAGACCGACCCGTTCTCGCTTCTCAAGACCACCAGTTCGCGATCACCACGGCCGAGCGCAGCAAAATGAGGAATCTCCACAATCACAGGCCTGTAGGAACCATGTGTGTGTTAGTTTCAACATTTTTCACAATTCTTATACCCAACCATATTATTTGCCCATGTGAAAAGCACACGTGCAGTATCCGGTGCAAAAATGCTGTCTAGATTATACCACACAGTAATCATTTTACAAAGAGTAAACATGAGTATAGTAAACGTTTTAACACGAGTATAATTAACTAATAAAATTAAAAACTATTAAGAAAATGTTTCTACATAAAATGTAATAAATACAAATTTTTATGATTTATAATTTAATTATACAAACAATTCATACATTTATTTAAATACAAGTGTCTACGTCTAGTGTAAGAAATGTTAAGATATCGGCATTTAGAACATTTTCCCACAACACAATCCCACAGAAAAGATTTACACATTTCTTATGCTGCTTATTTGTCACCAAAATGTTTTATAGGCATTTTTGTTATTAATTATAGGCAAATTAGTGTGAACTTCAACGTTTAGTCAGCATTTGCTATTTTTTTTACATTTGCAATGCAACTTCCTATGCACGTTCTCCAAAGGCTTGCGTGGGTTTCCTCATGTAAACATGTGTTCAGATGATTTAGTATTGAAAAATGGACCACAGTGTTCTCACACATGGTGGACCACTAATCCACAGTGTGCATTCCACCTCAGAGTAGCAGATCAGTTCCAGCTCCTCGTGACTCAGAAATGGAACAAGCAGTAGAAAAATGGATGGATAAAAAAAAAGATAGTAGAAAAGTGATTCCTCACCCTAAAAACTGCATGCTGGCTGGGCCGAGCGAGATGATTCGGCTGGCGAGACCCTCCCCCTCCACTAAAGGTGGCGGCGTGGCCAGTTTCTGAGGCTTCACCAGGCGACAGGTGATGCGGGTGGGAGCTGCACATGTGCGCGGGGGTATGATGACACGCAGGCCATTGTGTCGACTTCCTCTCATGGAGCCACCACGGGCATCTACCATGAAGCTCACCAGAAAACTGCAAAACCGGCGAGTTATCAACACGGGGACGG
This sequence comes from Paedocypris sp. Pulau Singkep, assembly GCA_017309775.1. Taxonomy (NCBI): domain Eukaryota; kingdom Metazoa; phylum Chordata; class Actinopteri; order Cypriniformes; genus Paedocypris; species Paedocypris sp. Pulau Singkep. The sequence goes on from MU204310.1 coordinate 2,289,798, forward strand.
ATCAAACGCACAATATTTTTTACGCTAAAAGATTTAAACCTGTTGTATTTAAAGTAGTGCTGTTCACAATTTTTTTTAACTAGTTAATCGCACTTCCCCAACCAAATTAATCGTGCTTAATCGCAAATAATAATATAATAATTTATTATATTTATTACATTTACCGTATTTTCCGGACTATAAGCCGCTACTTTTTCATATGTTTTGAACCATGCGGCTTATACAAAGGTGCGGCTGTTCTGCGGATATTTTTCCACCGCTAGGGCCGTTTTAAGCAGATATAATTTTTATGTTATCAGCAAAGTTGCTGGTGTTAAAATACAGGCTAAGAAAAGGATCTGTTTAGTTACATACATGTACATTTACAATTCAAAATCATTCTGTTCCTGGTTTATCGCAATAGTTCCAAGCCCGACCGCAATAGGTGAAAATCCGCATTTACGTATTTATTTAACACTTATTCACTTTATTTCACTTTTAAAACAGCTTTTTTCACATAGTATTCTTTATTAAAATAATGTTGACAAACATCTCAGTACAAAAATCACAGGAATCGATGTCTAGTAATATTGGCAAGTAAGTGCACAACGTAAAATAACGAAAGATTGTTAAGCAGATACATACAGTACAACTGACCGAATGTCAAGCAATAAAACAGTACATGTTTTATTGTTTACCACGTAAAAAAACAAAAAATTGTCATGCTACCAATACTACATAATTTCATGCATTCATTCATTTAACGAATGCAAGCAAAACAAAAATATATTGCACCACGTAAAAACGAAAACTTGTTATGCGTACAGTAACAGAACGAAATACTCATTAATAATATACGTAGCACGCATGGCCGCGGAGATATTCATTTTCAAAGTGTTTGAATGGGATGGCGCGCCAGACGCCTCCACTTATATACAGGTGCGGCTTATAGTCCAGAAAATATGGTAAAAATAATGTATTATTAATAATTCATTATTATTAACAATTATTAATAATAAGAACAAGCATAGAATCTTGTAATATTGACTGTTGAAGTGTAAAATATAAATTAATGTAAACTCAACACAAAATAAACACTTCAACAGCACGTGCTGCTGTGCACAACAAGTAACAGATGAGCATTTGACCAACTTTGAACTAAACGTCAGCTTAAACTGCGGTTCTTTTGATTAAAAGCAATCGCATCTTCAGTCATTTGGCAGACGCTATAACAAAAGCGTTCTCACAGCAGAAAACCAACGCGGCAAGCGTTGCACTCTACTCTTTCTATAAGTGCGTTTTGATTTCAGCTTTGCAATTACTGTAGACATAATACTGAATGGTTCTGAAGTGAAACTCAAAAACCGGCAAAATATTTCCGGAAATACCGGAAAAAACGGAAATGCGATGAATGGCGTTAATAAAAATTGACGCAATAAAACGCATTTAATGAATCGCATGCGTTAACGCGTTAACTTTGACAGCCCTAGTTTAAAGATATGCAGAAGACTAACCCAGAGTGGACAGGGCTTGCTACCGGACTGACGTTATCTGATGTCTCTGTTGCAGGGCTGCTGGGAATCAAGGAATCCTCATCGTATTCCTTTGGTAAAGGGATGGGAGTGTGTAGCTGTGCAGACATGAATACAAAGAAAAGGAAAAAGAGAGAAAGTGAGTGAGTGAGTGAGTGTGTCAGTATGGCCACTAGGGACCATCTCAAAATTGTGCTCTGCATGTAAAAGCGCTGCTGAAATGCTGAAGTGGTTTATAAATGTATGCATTTTTAACTGCAGCTTTTAGTCAAAGCCAAACATGTTTTTTTTTTTAAATAGAATAGAATAAATACAATACTCTATGTCCAAGAGGAAAGACTCCTTTCCATGAAAAAACAATGGATTGGCCACAACAGCCACATTGTCATACTAACATCTATTTTGTATAACTTTATCACGAAAATCTGATTTAAATATATTTACCTGCTCAATTTCATGTTCCTTCAGCATGACTGTTTCTGGAGACACACACGGAATCCTTGGAATCGCAGGAGAATGGTTTCTAAAAACAAGAAGTGTATGTTTATCTATCAGAGCAAAAACATTTCTAAACGAAAAAACAACCTACACTAGAGTTTTTTTTTTTTTTTTTTTTTTTTTATTGCAAAGAAAGAAATGCAAAAAGAAATTTCTAAACGAAACAAACCTATGTACGCTACAGCCGTTATTTAAATAAATGTAAAGAAAGAAATGTGGAAAAAAAAAATCTGTAAAGAATGTCAAACATTTATGGTCTGGAATGTAAAGTTAAGTTCATCATTACTTCAGCCCTCCCTCGCACTCTAGAACTATCTTGGGAGAAAGGAAATCTTCGCCATTGTTTGCGACCTCCGTCTTCATGTACCTGGCACCATCGATCCCCAGCAGCTCCTCACCTGATGCAGAGAAGATTCCAGAAAGAGAGAACAACAAGAGAGGGCAATGTCATGTAACATTTCATATTCAGTTTTTTTCTTCTTTGTCAAAGAAAAAAGGTAAAAATGATCATACCATGTCATTTTCCAGCTCTCTAATAAGCAATATGAACATTTCACAAAATTCTAAAATTATTTTTGTAAAATTGACAACACTGATACGCTAGTGAGAGCTGTCAAACTCAAAATAACCTTTGTTTTGGGGGCCGGATATTTATGAAACACTAAAAATGTATGATAGGAAATCATACAAAATAGAAATATGAACATGCGGCAGAAATTGTGATTTTTTTTTTTGAAAATGTGCTTTTAAGACTAATCTTGCAAATTCTACAATTATAATTTTTACAGAGCAAGGCAGATCTGCATTGTGGGATCAATAGTTTGTGTCATCAGCTCACCAGTACAATGATATACCAATAACAACATCCGTATTAAAGGATCGCAGGGCCAGAGTAAATGTGTACAAAGTGTGTTTTAGATTCTTTAACAGATATTTGTAACTAACATTTATTCACTTGACCGATGCATTTGATTTGATTTTAATAAAATAAGTAAAAAACACATTCAGAATGTCTCATCACACAGAATGAAATTGAAATAAAATTTGTTTTAGTAAGGTTGATGTTATAGTCACGCTCAAATCTACAACATAAGCAAATACGCAACAGTATAAGTGATGCAATAGTAAAACGTAATGGAATCGCCTCATTTTTAATTCATGTTTTTAAAATAACGGGGATGACGGTAAAACAGAAAATCTCAGAGATTTTTTTTTTTATGACTGGTGAGTGAAATTATTTTTTAACTGGAGAGTGTTTTGATCTAAACATCACGTGTTTTGTCATCACAACATCGCAGTGTATAGACAAATTTCACCAAAAATACCCATTAAATGAAGTGCTCACAATACAAACAGGTCGAAGATATTTTTAATACTAATTTTCTCGACCAGGTTTACATCCACACAAACTCTAGGCAGAGCGAGACGTTCTAGTTCTTGTGAAAAGACCAGATCATTAAAATAATTCCCATCACTTCTGTCTTATTAAAGCACACAGTGAGTTATGCTATACTTCTTATTTCCAAGAAATCACACAAGTGCATTCACGAATGTGTAAAATTAGATATTGATATTTTTCACATGTGCTTTATACCACACAACTGTGAAAGTTTCCAATTCTTTAAAAACAACCATTCAGAACTTATTGTTAAAGTTATAATCTTTATCAATAAGGAAGGAAGAAGTCTTTCTATATTCGACTTATGACTTATTATCCTTATATATGTTATAAATCCCACCTTGCCGTCTCCTCTCTGGATTATTCCCAGTTGAACACCAAATGCAGTACAAAAATGATGTGCAGAACAGAGTCAAAGCGGTTAGTAAAATGCACAGTAAGTTGCCATTATTGTTAGATATTTAAAGTGAAAGCAAGCCCATCAACACCGACAGACAAGCATGCTACGCCACAAACGCAACGGAACTCAACGCACAATGCGGTTTGTGTGCGCGCGCTCGCGATGAATCGCTGCACGGCGAAGAGGACGTAAATTCATACCTAAAGTTTGATTTGCAACTCCTAAGGAAAACAAAATCAGTTTACTACCTCATGCAGGAAGAAATTATTGAAAATTGTTTAGTGTTTATTTGACCCCCCCCCCCCCAAAAAAAAAAAAAAAAAAACATGTCAAGAGAAAAAAAAACACATTTACCTTCATCTTCAGACACATCCAAAATCTCATCAACGGTTTCGGGAAAACTCATGCGGTGCTTTTCTGTAGTCGTCTAAAAGCAAAAAGAGGCCGTTAAAATGCTGTTTCATAATTGTCAGTTTATTTCTCATTCTCATTCATATCAATATTCATATCTTAACTCAACACTGTTGCACTGTAAATTTTAACTGTGTATTATTTTTGCACCTTTGGTCTCACTGTAATTTTACTGTTTGTATTTTTTGCATGTTTGGTTTTACTTACTGTTTTGTAATTTTGCACCTTTTGTTTATTTATTCATATCTTAGATTTTGCACAATTCTATTCTACTGTTTTTATTTGTTCAAACGTTGCTGCTGCCAACAAAGAAATTTCCCCTAGTGGGGTAAATAAAGTCTTCATTCATTCATTCATCCAATAAAAGTGTTGTCATGCTACGTTACCATGGTAGCGGTGTCTTCTGTCACCAGTTTGAGGACGTCAATGACGGAGATGTAGCCCAGGCGCTTTGCGATGGCAAGAGCCGATGTGCCGTTCTGCAGCGCACACACATACTGAACATACTGTCGCTCTGCAGACACGTTGAGAGGCACAGATCTTACCGACGTGGTTTCGTTTGGTTGTGCTCCGTGTTTCAGAAGAAGAGTCACGATGTCGGTGTGGCCCTGCTGAGCAGCCTGGTGCAGCGGTGTGTATCCCAGCTGAAAGACACAGAACACACGCACCATTCTTCACCTCCTTTCAGATCTTCACAAAGTGGAACAAGTGGTACGTGGAAGGAAATCAAAGTATAAAAACTGGAAATGTCTCAAGTGATTATTAAATAAACTGGCAAAAAATGTATTCATATGTAATAATAATTAATACATTCTCTTGCCTAATAATGTATTGTTAGTTACTATTAAATAATGTATTGTTATATTTATTTTATTTATGTAATTAAAATGTTATTTTAAATTGTATTTTATTTAATTCTCAGTTAAGCTTTCTATTTTTATCATTTTGTATTATCATAGTAAATAAATAAATAAACACTACTACTACTACTAATAATAATAATAATAAAATTAATAATAATAATAATAATAATAATAATAATAATAATGACAGAGTAGACAGCTTATCTCAACAGTATATAAAATAAGAAAATGTATAGCCTTATGAAATTAAATGAAATGACTGAAATCCAAACTGACAAGATAATATACTCAAACTTGTGATTGACAAGAGATACTTTTGCTTTTTACAAAATAAAAATAGCCATGACTGTTTTCTTTTTCCACGATATTCCCTAATTTTGAAACAGGTTTTGAATTTGAAAGGACAACAAAGACACAAGTGTATGACAAACACACATTTGTCAGACACACACACACACACACACACACACACACACACCCTGGTCTTGCTGTTGACATTGGCTTGTTTCTGTAGGAGAAATTTAACCATCTTGATGTTGCCATAATGACAAGCCACGTGAAGCGGAGTGTAGCCCATCTGAAAACATAGAAACATGACCACGATAAACATCTAACAATTCCTAAAAAAATAAAAATAAAAACATTGGGTGAGATCAAGCTTGATTTCAAATCCCCACGCACTCGAGTGGCAGCGTAAACCGATGCTCCGTGCTTGACCAGCACATCAGCGATGTTGACGTGGCCCTCTTGAGCCACAAGGTGAAGGGGCGTCAGGCCGTTCTGAGAACAGAAACACACCTCTCCTTTACTTCTTACAAGGCACATTATTGGTCGATTCTTTTGCCATGTCTACCTTGTTGCCCAGGTTGACATTAGCCTGTTTGGAGATGAGCAACAGCACGATGTCTTGCTGGCCCTCCTGAGCGGCCAGATGTAGGGGAGTGACGCCTTGCAAAGACTCGGCGTTGGCAGACGCTCCCTGCTGCAGTAAACTGTTTGCTATCTCCACCTGGTTCTGTTTGGAAGCAATGTGGAGCGGAGTGTAACCATTCTAAAACAAAAAACAAAACAAACAGGTCAATTGGAAAATTAGCTTAGCAAATGTAGCATTTTACACACATTTTTTCCTAATTCATTTTTCTAACACACAAGAAAACATCTAGTCTATTTTACGTCTGTCAAAGTTACTGATACAATTGTAGTTATTCATTAAATCCAGGGGTGTAAGGTACTTGAGTAAATGTACTTGGTTACTTTACTTAAGTATGTTTTTGGCTACTTCGTACATGCACTGAGTATAAAAAATATAAGCAACTTTTACTCTCTACTCCACTGCATTTGTGATTGAGTAGCAGTACTTTTCACTCCACTACATTTGAACGGACACTTATCATTACTAGTTACATTTTTATTGTGCGCGACAGTCCGGAATCGATTTATACCGCGGTTCATTTCTTGGGCGGACGAGGTGAATATCGCCATCTTTAGGCTGCTGAAGGTAATGGAGGCTATTTGTGAATTAGAAACCACAAGAACGCGAATTAAACTTAAAAATGTGTCTTACAAATGTTATTATATAATATATAACTTTATATAATACATATAATATATAATTTACTAATCAGATTAATCATTTTATTTTATATCTACTTTCAAATTTAAGTGATTGAGACTGACTTTTTGTTCTTTTTATCTACTTTGTTCTACTAGTTTTCAAACATTGAGGTTAAATTCTGTTTCTGTCTTGGAAAACAATAGGTTGTTTTCACATTTCTTTTTTTTTTTTGGGCCTATGCTGAGCAAAAAATTTGTTCTTTTCAAATTGGATACTTTGCTACTTTGACTCAAGTCTTTTTGAAATTGATGACTTGTTACTTGTATTGGAGTAATTTTTACAGTAAGTATCTGTACTTTTACTCAAGTATGGCTGTCCAGTACTCATTACACCCCTGATTAAATCTGTAATCAAATTTGACTTTCCCTGAAACCTCTAATAGAAGACCACCATGACGAAATAGAAGGCCATGGCAATTCTAACAGAGGTTTTAGGGTAAATTACATGTAATTCATAATGTATTGCTCATCAGAATCAAAGCAATACATTTTACTTAAAAATAGCTTTGTGTACATTATTACATCGATTTAGTTAAGTTTTACGAGTTGTTTTGTTCAGTGTACAATGATTATAACTCTCTCACTCACCACATACAAAGCAATCTCTCAAAATATATCACTGTAATTTAGTGGCAAGCTTTCAAACATGATATGTCTAAAAGAAAATTCAGGACAAGGAGAGCGAGTGTTTGTTTAAACAATATACATAAAATACAGTACATATTATATATATTATTATATTATATTATTTTACTAGTACATGTACGTTTACTGTATATTGTTATATAGATATAATAGTTTATATAGTGTGTATATATATATATACATATATATACACTGAATATATATTACTGTATTGGTATAACATGTGGCTAAATATAGATGCATACACAATCAGTATAATTACGCTGCAATGACACAGAGTGCTCGATTATATTTTCTAACTATATACTGTAAATGTTTAGAATTGTAGCTTTAAGGACGTGTCAATTAGCATACCCTCGCAGCGTTGTGTGGCGACGCCCCTTTACTGAGCAAAAGATTGACAACATCCAGGTTGTTGTGATGAACGGCCACGTGCAATGGCGTAAGTCCAGCCTGGAAGATTAAGAGCATTTTGGCGTATTTAATGATGATACTTAATTTGGTACCTAAAATATTTACAATAAAGGAACCATGCAAAACTAACATTTCTTATGCCAAAACGAAGCAAAACAATCCGTACCTTGCCTGCAGAGTTTGGGTTGGCTCCTCTATCTAAAAGCAGCTCGGCTACATTCATCTTGCCGTACTTGGCCGACACGTGAAGAGGAGTGAAGCCTTTCTGTAGGACACACATTAAAAAGCTGTTTCAGATGTACAAGCGAGACTGAATATGTAACCTGAGAACGTTCTGGTCAAGACGACTTTGTGGTCTAGACCTTGAGCATTACAAAGACAAAGACTGGTTCATTTCTTACAGAGCAAACATATGCTGTAGCAAAACTGATCTAAGGATCATTTGAAATTGTTTATAAAGTTTCTCTAAAGCTAATTATGTGACAACATCACGTGCCAAGAAATAGAATAATTTGTGTTACTAAAGTGTTTACGGTATATTAAACTATGTGCAAACAAAGTAGCAGACATCTATTTATTATTTGAAAACCTTACTAAGTCATGCTTTTATTTAAATCTCTTCTAAATTAGTTTTCAGACTTCATACTTTGTAATAGTTCAGTCCATCATTTAAATTACACGGACAAATGTTTATGGACATTTACATGTTTGCACGTGTAGATTCAAAAGAAAATTGTAGAACATTTAGGTTGATCTTAGTTTGATTAGATCGGTCCAGAAAATCACAAATGTAACTTTTTGGCTTTAATTGTTCCTGTCCTTATCTGATGGCATAATGCCATGGCATGAATGCTATCAAGACGCTAATGTTGAAAAATATATGGGATTTTAGGTGCTTCAATAAACTACTTACGTCTCCCTATTAACATTACAAATGAAAAATGAAAGATTAAAGTGTTATAGTACTGTCACTAAAACATGTTGTACCTTGGTCATTTTGGTTAGCTGGGAGTTCATGTCAATCAGGATGCTGGCAGTTTGTGTGTGTCCTTCACGAGAAGCGATGTGGAGCGGAGTGTGTCCAGCTGTCGTGGCTGAGTTGGGGTTTGCTTTGTGGTCCAAAAGTAGCTTCACCATCTCACTGTGGCCCATGCGGGAAGCACAGTGTAGTGGCGTCTGGTCATCCTGAAGAAGAAAAAAAGACCTTATAAAATGCAATGTTTTTGATGTTGTGATGTTGGACCGGTACCTTGGCTTTGGCATCAACCGGAGCTGCGTTCTGCAACAAGAATTCAGCGACTTCACAGTGACCAGCTCGGGATGCCATGTGCAGAGGCGTTTCCACTTTCTACAGGTAAATGTAGTAAAAAAGAAGTACATTTTTATGAACTAACTTATAGGTCATAGCACATTTATGTTGTCTTGGTCCCCAAACATTTTCATTTATAAAATGAAACTTGTATTTTGAAAAATTAAACCTTTATATTCAAGATAAAGACAAATGTTTTTCTCAGTTGAGTTTTACAGATTTGAAAGAATAGACAAAGAATAAAACAAAATATGCCGCAGACAAGGTCAGTTGTGTAAATTGTTACTCTGTGTAAAGTTTATTTTGCACATATTTTAAAGGTATAAATATGATGTATGATAGTTAGTTTAAAATGCCAATATTGGTTGTCCAATAAATCCAGTAAAAGAAAAGTAAGAGTGCAAAAATATTAGTTACTCATTAAATATCTAATCAAATTTGAATCAAATCTTCAAGCTCAAGTTCCATAATTCTTCTGGCTGATGACCCAAAGGGTGCAAGGAAGGAAGCTCCTTTAATTTTTTTTTCCCCTTAATTTTTTAACTTTAAAGTTTTATAAAAGAACATGCTTTTCTGACCCTAACTTAGAAAACAGTCTATGGTAGAGATGGTTGGAGTCTTTCTCCATCTTTTGGTTCTAGTTCACTCAAGGTCAAGAGTTTGTCTGTCCTGATAGGAGCTGTTTGCAAACATAACATCCTCACGTCATCTTTTATTTTTTCCTTGTGTAGGTGGAGAAGCACTATGAGTTTTAAGAATGTGAACTGTGAGGGCATACGGTTTGATTTTACATTTCCCCCTTCAAGATTTAGTTACAGATCTCAAATTTCCGAAGATATAGAGAATTAGTTTAACCATTGTAAGGTTAATCATTGCATGTTTAGTTATGTACACCAGTTTATACAGACTCAGACTCTAAACACAGACCTACCACATTTGAAGCATGTGGCGAAGCTCCTTTCTGAATCAGAACCTTCAGGATGTTCAGATGACCCATGAAGGAAGACACGTGTAGCGGCGTCAGCCCTGACTGTATGAAGAGAATATAAAGCACAGATCAATACAAGGCCTTCCAGCGTATTTTCGTTGATTCACTACGGCTCACCTCTGTTACAGCCTCCAGCGAGGCCGAGTGCTTCAGCAGCAGGTCCATTACACGCATGTGATTCTTCTTACAGGCAATATGAAGAGGAGTAAAGCCATTCTGCCAAGAGCCAGAAAACAAGTCTAAGTTCTGGATTAAGGTTCACAAATATTATAATGCAATGGTTTACATGTAAACACTTTTTACATGGTTGATCCGGTGTTTTCTGTGAAACAAGAAAGGAACCTGAGAACAATTGATTGATTGCATTTTTTTAGGATCACTGCCTTCAAAATTTAGAGAAATTATGAAGAGGTTGAAGTTTCTAGATTTGTAGAAAGGACTCGGTGCTACAATCCTAAAATTCTAAAATCATGTTTGAGTTAAGAATGCTAAGAATTCAAAACATTTTTTTATGGTTTCATGGTGTCCGCAGAATTGATTACAATTTCTGGCAAAATTGTGACTTAAGGATTTTTAAACGTTTTAGTCATTAAGATAACAAAGTAGTTGGCGCAAACCTATTTACCAAGGACCTTTACTTTATAAATGATATCAGTAATTGAGTAAACAATTACAAATAATTTCTGTTGTACTGAGTTTGTCAACTTCTCACAAATGTGCCAAGATTTGTTCGCTGAAGTGTGTTCTGGAACGTGTTCACACTAACCAAAGCACGAGTGTTTGGCTTGGCTCCTTTATCCAGGAGCACCTTGGCCACGCGATGATGTCCACAGTGAGCTGCCACGTGCAGCGGCGTCAGATGGTCCAGAGTGATGTCATCAATCTCTGCATTATACTGAAGTAGCTGCCGGATGCAGTCCAGATGATCACCCTGAGCAGCCATGTGTATGGGGGACAGGCCGTTCTTCACAAAGAAGAAGAGAACAAAATCACTTCTGTAATTCATACAGTAATATTCCACAATCAACAAACATCGGACTTGTGCCGACAATACGCTATATGGTGTGACTGGCTCGAGGCTGCTAGGAAATTTTCCTTCACTATATCTGAAATTCAGATGCATTTATATTAGTGCGTGGCTCGGACGCAGAAAAAAACGATCGCTGTTAATCTATCCAAATGTTAATCTATCTACAAATCACATGATTTTACAAAAACACTTGTGACTGGCAAATACCCTGGGCAAACTCAAACAAATAAACTAAAGTCTTGTGGAATCTCTAGACTCAGTAATCAAATATTACTAACGTCCAGACAAAGAACTAGCTACTAAACACAAGGAACACAGCTTTAATTACAAGACCAAATTAACAATGAACGAGTGAAGTACTTGATTTAAATGGAGAAGGTGGGAGAACAAAAGAACGTGCAAACACTATGAATAAAACTCAATCAGCCACCACCAGATCAGCCTTCCGTATGTCACTGGAATCCTGACTGTATTTAGTCAAATATCACTGTAGGGGTGCATAATATATGGTGTTACAATAGTATATGGTGTTACAATAGTATATGGAGCGTTATTCCAGACATAATTCAAAAGAGTTGATTTGATACGATTAGAGAATAAGTTGGGGGCTAATCTAGATTCATTTTGATTAGTCTTGAAAAATTCCAAGATTACAAAGAGATGGGCAGAAATGGCCCTTATGAGTGATATCCCGATATTTTCTAGTGTCCAGACGATATCAGTATTATATCGCGATATTGGGGGAATTAAGGGGAAATTAGATTGGGGGATTAGGGGGAAACAACTCAATACCGGTTTTCACGTTCATACCGGTTGACCGCCCACGCCTATAATGAGATTAATTTAGATTTTTAAAATTAAGCTAAGACCACCTCTAATTCACATTACACATTAGACTTAAAACAAAACATTTAGATCTACATGGATATAAATATCTCACACACACGTTGCTTTTATTTGTTTGCTATTGTTTTGCTTTTTATCTTGTCAAAAAAACTACAGCAATCCTGAAACTTTGAGTGGAATTCATACTTTGGTCTTGGCTTGTATCGGTGCTCCTTGGTCCAGAAGAATCTCGATTATCCGCACGTGTCCATTTCGAGCAGCACAGTGAAGAGGAGTCAACTCATCCTGTAAAAAAAAATGTACGGTTTAAAGATCAAACTAAATTGAAATACCATGGTGTTTAATCGGACTTTTGTCTTCGCGTCAATCTTGGCTCCTCTGTCCAGCAGAAGTCTGACCATAATAACGTTTCCTCTCCTGGACGCAATGTGCAGAGGTGTAATCCCATTCTGAAAAAAAAAAGTTTGCTAGTTATAATCTTTCTCAAACATAATTGTACTCAATGCTAATCTATATTGATCAAATACCTTAGGCGTGAAATTGACGTCGGCTCCTCTGTTGAGAAGCAGTTGGGCAATATTGAGGTTTTCATAATGTGCTGCAATATGCAGTGGAGTGAACCCTGTCTACAGACACGAGAAGCAGAGCCGTAAGTCCCCGAAGCCGAAGGATTGATTTCATATGGCGAGAAAGTCTATATTTACATCTGTGTGTTCAACACAACTTTTATTTTCCTGGAACATTGTAAATGAATCGGGGAAATTAAGAAAAATAAAACCCTAAAACCCATAATAAAAGGTCATCTTGGCGGAAGGGTTGAAAAATAGAAGGCCGTGACCTTCTAATAGAGGTGCATAGATATGCTTTGGCTTTAAATAAAATATTGATTGATTGATTGATTGATTTGAAGTCTGTGAAAAAACCTAAAGTATAAAAAAACCCAGCATCTTTTAAAAAAAAATCTTCACTAAAGCTAATTTGTGTTTTACAGATTACGAATGCAGATCAGTAACAACACAATAAATGCATACAACAGCTTTCTTATTACCATAAATTATAAGAGAATCTTTTAGTTGTGTTCATTGCTTAAAATAAAATAACAGTGGTCCTGTTTGATTACTTCTGTTTGAAAAAATCTGGACTAAAATTATTTTTCTAAAATAGCATTATGTACAAAGGCTACCAATTTAAATACATGCTAATTACATGTTTAACAGTATATCAATTAATTAAAAGTGTTGAATTAATAATGAAGTCATTAATTTCAACTAAATTATTAATTAGTTTTAATTAATTAAAAAGTTTTTCCAAATGAATGTTTGTCAATAAAGTGCTGTTTTTTTTGAGAGCATCAAACAAAAAAGAATTCCCCCAAAGGGATGAATAAAGAATTTCTGATTCTGATTTTAATTACAGTTTTACTGTGTTTTTTTATCTTTAAAATAAAGTTACTCGTTCTCACAACCCTTATAAGTACTTTAAAAAAATTAAGCACGTACGTACTTTTTTGTCATATGTGTGAATTTATAACCACTTACATATGGTCTGATACAAATTTGATGATATTTGAGACGCACAAACCTTGCTTAAGACATCTGGATTTGGATCATTCTGTAAGAGAACAGCGGCAGTCCTGGTGTCATCGTTTCGGGCAGCTATATGCAGAGCGGGAAGGCGGACCTTGCCCTTAGTACCGTGGTTAATGAGCAGAGCCACCACATTCTCATGGCCCTGCTGAAGAGCCACAGCAAGAGGGGTAAAGCCATCCTGCCAGGGGGGGAGAGAAAGACGCGTTCACTCGCTTCCTCCTCCGTCTGATTCACATCAATGAAAAATAAGCTAAAACTAGTGAGCAGCCGTGATTATTCATTACGCAAATGAATAATGTTTATACCGCACCCACTCGTTTCACTTATTTGATAACATGAATTACTTATCAGAATAAGTGTCAGAAAAAAAAAAAACAATGTGAACTGACACAATTAAATGAAATCAAGCCATTAAATTAAGTAAATTCAATTAAGCCACCAGCTCATGCACTGTCGATTTGTGAGAACCAGTTGTCATTCAGACATGTGGGACAAACACTGATAAAACAGAATTGAGACAAAACGAAATGAGAAAAAAAAGTGTGCAAGAAAACATGCAAGTATGTACACCCTTCGAAGTATACATACTAGCAAGCCAGCAAAATCGACCTTGCATTAAAAAAAAAATGCAGAAATACATCCGCTAACAAGCAGCAAAGTTCATTTTCCAAAGCTCTAGGTTGTCGTCATGCGCCACGCGTTCACCACGAAGCGCTTCGTGATACGAGCATCACCTCAGTTGGAATGGACTGATTGGCTCCGTTGTCCAGGAGAAACTTCACAACTTCCAGATGATTCTCTTGTGCGGCCATATATAGCGGAGTGAAGCCTTTCTGTTGCAAACACACACACAAACAACACCGAGATACAAAACCCCCACTAACACAAGCACAGAAATACACAGAGAATAGAATCACAATTAATAAGTAGACAGACCTTAAATGCACGAATAAAAGACAAGAATACACAATACAGGCTTTAGCTGTCAAACACCATGAATATTCAAACAATCAATGACAAACATCCATTATTCAACAGCTACTGCCACTTTGCAAAAAACTGTGACGTCGTGCATTTTAAAACAGGGACTCTTTACCTGAGACTGAGCGTTGACATTGGCTCCGTAGTTGACCAGCTCCATGACCACCTGCTCCTGTCCGGCCAGCGCAGCAATGTGAAGGGCAGTGTTTCCTTTCTGCAACACGCGTAGTGTCTTTTAGACACTATATATATTATAGTGACATTATATACTCTTACCTTTGTGGTCGTCTCGAGTACAATCCCATGATGCAGCAGTTCCAGGACCATCTTCACGTGGCCCTCTTTTGAGGCTAGGTGAAGCCCATTGAGTCCGTTCTGTGAAGCAACATAATCACAGCGAACCTCACTTAAGATCATCTCTGGACTAGAAATCCCATTTTCTGTATAAAATACATCATGCTTTGAAGATTTTAAAGTTGACAAGGGAGAGGAATCGAGAATTGTCTGACTTTTTTGAGAGATTTAATAAGAACACAGAAATCCACATATAGACTTTACAAGTCAATAATTGGATGTAAGACCACCAGATATGAGATTAAACAAATAAAACACTGACATTAGGCAAATTGTTGTTACCATATACACATCAATAACCAGACTTACTGTAGTAAAATACACCACAAACAAACTAAACTGGCTAAGTCCTCGTTCCCATTTAATATTTCCTCGTTACTGCCCAATTAAGTGGCAAAACCACTTAAAATGAACCTAAAAAGGTTTTGGTGGAACCGACTCTTCTTCGAAATTCTACTATCAATCTCACTGTCAATCTCACAATCTTGCTGATCTCGGCTGAAATGGACTTTGCGAACCAAAGCAAACCAAATCTTGAATTTACACATTACAGAAGATTTGTGCTTTTATTTAAACTGTAATACTTACTTTAAACTACACTACAACAAACTACACTGTACACATCGGAGAGTGGAATTTGTCCATTTTCTTTACCTAGATCCTTACTTAAGCAAAGCAAAATAAATAATAAATAATATAAAGAAATAATAAAAAAAAATGGCTAAGCTTTGCGAGTTGCGTACAGATGCAGAGAGAACAGTACACTGTGGGTTAATACTGTATAAATACGGTTACCGCATTAACCACACAGTGGCCTCTGAAATTGGTACGGAGGAAGATTAGAAGCAAATGGACCGACTCACTTAGAAACAAACTGCAGGAAGAAAACACCAAGCGTAAAGCATGTTATGGGATGATGGTGATGGTGAATGGGGGATGGCAGGCCGGTGGTCTCTGTGCTGGGAGGAATACGGGCCATGTGGGATAGGTCTAACCTCACACAGCCTTCCTTCAGCCTCACAGGACATGTGAGGTTGGACCTTTCTCACATTGCTGATATTAGCCCCTCTGAGTGAAGAGACCACTCATGCCATCTCATGAGTCTCATCAACAGAGAACACAAGACATGAGCGGATGAACAATTCTGAGATCAAAAGAAACGTGTACAATTAAAACCACAATGTTCGAAAGAAACGTTTGAGTGAAATAATCCATGCAGATTGGCGGATAAAGGGACTTGGTCAGGCTCGTATTAGCAGACACTGTAGATTTCCAGCGTTTGCATAAAGCGCATGGGGAAAATGTAAAACAAAAGAAATAAAACTAAATAAAATATGTAGAACTAAACAACAGTTTCTGAAACTTTACAATAAAACACTGAAGTAATCAGATATAAATCAACAGGTAAATTCCCATAAATATGCTGTGGCTGGCAGTTTCAACACTAAAAGCTGTTTGTCCGAATCCCAGGAAATGCAAAATATGAAATTACAATTTACATTAGATTTAAAAATCTAGAGGTTTTAGCGCTAATAGTATCATGTATGATTGTGTCTCAGTAGAATATCTTCTCACTAGAAATGTAAACAAAGTGGATCTACATTAGAAATGTAATAAATTATTAACCTTTATTTATTGTCTATAACAGATGGACAAACCACCTATAGATTGCGTGTCAGAACTGTCACAAAACCCATGGACTTATGACAGGGTCAGAATGAAAATCACTTGTTCTACTTCCCTCCAGCTGGTGACATCAGCAGAAATGAAAATAATCTGTATTATTGGATTGTAGAATACAGTGTGTGTGTGTGTGTGTGTGTGTGTGTGTGTGTGTGTGTGTGTGTGTGTGTGTGTG
>MU204310.1:2306607-2345627 GCA_017309775.1 Paedocypris sp. Pulau Singkep
GGGGGGTAATTGACGAATTGTGAAGATTCGACGAATTGTGAAGATTCATTATCGTTTTCAGTGGGCAAACTGACAAAATCTAGGGTTCAAATTGTGTGTGTGTGTGTGTGTGTGTGTGTGTGTGTACAGTATAACGGTATGATTATCATGACCATGTCTGTATATACAGTACAACTCTGTAAAATGTGGTTAAAGTGTTACAATTTTGTTGACAGCAGAATGAAGCGCTCTCACCTGATTGGCTGTGTTGATGTCAATGCCATTGGTGATGAGGTCTAGCGCCTTCTCCAGATTACCTGAACGAGCTGCGCGGAGAAAACTCGTAGCAGCGTCGGCCTGAGGAAATACAGCAGTAAGTAACAGAACGCCGGCCGTCTTTCCACGTCATTCAAAGCACTCGAGTCACTAGGTTTTGTTTTCTGTTTGCACACACAGGAAAACCCTAAAGACATTTTTTTTTTACAATAGGTTTAATGTACTTTTAAATTAAGGAGATTCTTGACATACAAACGGCAAAAAAGATCGGACTATTTCTACCCTGTAGGAGTACGCATTTCCACATTTGAAACAATACCCGACACATATATAAAAGATTATTTTAAATATACGTACATCAAACTCGCAGATGGCAGTTAAAACATGTCCACCTTCCCTAGCAACACAACTGTGTCGTTGATCAAACTTAACTGACAAGCGTGTGAAAGCCGAGGGCACGTGTTGGACGACACGGTCAGGTTGTCATAGCAACAACTTTAAAAACTCTTCAAAATGTTTAGGCACAGTTGTACGTGACATTATTTTTGTTCAACTTTACCTTACAATAACGAAGATATTATAGAGCAACTGAAACAATGTATCAGTATCAATGTATCATTGCATTTTTTGGGTACTTTCTGTAAATTGCACATTTTTTTTATTTTTTATTTTTTTCTAAAATCGCAATTGCACAACACTTTTTGTAAAAACTCTGTACCAGTACTTGAAAAATGCACATTTTTGTTACTTGTTTTTTTGTAAAAATGCACAAAATGCACATTTTATGTTACTTGTTTTTTTGTAAAAATGTATGTCTATCTGTAAAGAGCGTGGATGAGTAGAGAAAGCAATTTCGACTCTCTGAACGTCCAGTACGTACAGCAGAGTTGACAATAAAGCTGACTTTGACTTTGACTTTGATCAACAGTATTTGCTCACAATTACAATAACCTGTCTTGTGAGTTCTAGCTACAAAAAAACTTCTCTTAAACATACACACGTGTCGATGCTAGTACGTTATAGATTAATGTAGTGGAAAGCAGATTAGACAAATACACAAAAAAAAGTTTAAAATTTCATTTAACAACAACTATTTAGAAAAAGTAATCACAGTGTGGCGCTCAATCATACGCTAATACATACTAATAAAAAAAGCATCTAGTGAAAAACCATGAAACATTGGCCAAAAATGTTTTACTGTATCCCCCTAATACAAGTAAGCCATACAGATCTTTGGGGGTCTCCAGATTGTAGGAAAAAAAGATGAGTGCGTAAGATGTGATGAACTATGTCACGGAGCACGAGCAGTGTAAGGAGTCTGTGTGTTTATGATAAGGCGAGCGTCGACCGCACCTAATTCACGACTGAACGCCGCCACACACACAAGCTCAACATGCCAAACGCTATTACTCCCCAATTATGACATACACATAACATGACAATACATGAACATTTAAGTGAGACACTTGCGATGCATTGTAAACAAATCACGTTTAAAGAGTTAAAAGTACATAAGGCAAAAAGTAAACATTTTAAAATAACGTTTCCCCTCTTCTTAATCTTTCATTTGTGCTTTTTTTAGTTGTTGTTAGTCATTAGAACATACAAAAATAAATCGATAAAAATAGATTTCAAATACTCATAATGGGAAAGCTGGAAACAAGCCAAACAATGGATTTTAGTGATCCATGTCCACAATCGTGCAGAATTTGCAAATCACACAAAAAAGTTGATAAAGCTGCAGCAACAACTGGACGTAAAACCTGTTAAAATTATACCTAAAATGGTTGTGTGTTAAAGATACACACATTAGCCAGGTTTGAAATATCAAATATATGTGCTAAAAATATAAATAATCATCATCACCATCTATAGCACACACCATTTTATTATAAATAAAGTAAGAGGCTTGACTAAATGCTCTTAGCGGTTTCACTGCAGCAGCTATGATGAACTCACATCAGCACCGCAGAGTAAAAATAATCTTTTCATTTTCCTTGAGTGAGAAAAAACACAGTAATAAAATCATCCAGGCAAGTGTAGCCACACACACATCATCCGACAAATCAGCTGCACTCGCAGGGCTAATGATAACTTTCACAAAAGATCAAACTAAATCAAAAGAGAGAGAAAAATAGAAAAAAAATAAAAAAGGAAAATAAAACACTCTTGATATTTTATGATAGAGAAGACGTGCATGTTTTATATCACAAATCACCTCTGCAAAAAAAATATCTTAACTTTGTATTTCATCATATTTGAGGACAAATATTCAACATTTGTAATAGACTTTTTGTTCAAATAAGAACTTATCATTACATTTGGTTGACTTGACTACAGTATTACATAAACAGCACACGGTTTGTCTTTAGCACAAGCCAGCTCCTTTTAATTTCAAATTAAGATCATCAAACACATTATTCTCTCTATACATCACACATTCTACTTAAAATAAAATAAATATAGTGAGTCTACAGATTTATAAATTAATTTGCTCTGAACAGTACACATTTGAAAACAGACGGACAAACTTTTGATTTAAATCAAATTGCTTTGTTTATCCATACATGTCCCATGGTTACTGCTTATGGTGTTTACATTAGTAACAACAAACATCATTTTAAAGAAACAATTTTATTTTTTCCATAACTGCAAAAAGAAACAAACTGGCTGAGAAATTACAACCGCTATACAAATACATAAGAAATAGACATTAGAGAATAGTAATAGTGAATGTAACACATATGTCTACTTAGCAGAAGGCCTGTGTGGATTTAAAGCAACACACACACACACACACACACACACACACACACACACACACACACACACACACACCTGAATGTTCATTCCCACACTTGAAGAAAAGGAATTGGTCCGGAAACGTGTACTTACACCACACACAACTCGGCTGATCGGCATCTCCGTGTTTCTCTCACTGTTGCTCAAAGTAACTGTCACTTCTCAGCGGTCAGCGCTAGTCCGGCGTCCCCGTGTTTCACTATCTGGGTCTGGGCACTGCCCCTCTCACCCAACACACACACACACACACACACACTCCAGCGAGCGGCACTTGTGAGGGGATGGGTGGGGCGGGGGGGCTCGGAGGCCAGAGGGTTTATCTCCAGAGGAATGCTGTTAATATCAACACACACACACACACACACACACACACACACACACACTACTTGATAAAAGCACGTCACCCTGTCCAGTTTTTAATTTCATAAGACCTTGGTTTTTTTGTGCAGAGCTGGTCAATGCATTCTGACAACCAGCGAGGCTTTTCCCAGAAACCCTTTGGAAAGGCCTGCGAGATTTGGCAGTGTTTCAGTCTGCAGAAAGAACTCACCGTGACAAAGAGTCTTGGAGAGGAGGGAGGGGTGGGTGCTACTTCAGGACGGCCAAGCCAAGTGACAATGGCCCTGAGACGGAAGGGGTGTGTGTGTGTGTGTGTGTGTGTGTGTGTGTGATGGGGCCTAGACTCTTTAAATAAAAGATCTGTTAGTTCTCGTCCAAAAGGGCCCCTCTGCATTCATGTTCCAGACCCATTTATTTTATAAAATAAATTAAAATATTCATTCCAAGAGTCTCATGCTGCTGATTAAATACAATTAAAACCGGCAAAAAAAAAAAAAAAAAAATCATGGTCGTTTGAAACTAGAATAAATTAAAACCTCCTAAACGGATGGAATGCGTTTAGTGTAAGAAAATCTAAACTTTGAAACATTTACAGAAAGTCAATCATTTCAATGATAGAAAAAGACATTATTCTAAGAATTTAGATGGTGTCAGATTAAAAATGAAAAAGGTTGAGCTTACTGCTGTTGGTCTTTCATGTTTTTGTCTGTGATATGAATCTTTTTATAAGCAGGACTTAAAATAATAATAATAATAATAATAATAATAATAATAATTATTATTATTATTATTATTATTATTATTATTATTATAACAACAATAATAATGAGTCCGCAAAGAAAAAAAGTGCTTTTCGGCCTCCCATTGGCCCAATGTTTTTGGATTTTTGTAGTGTTTTCATTTTATTTAATTTTCTGTCAAATAAAATAATGTGAATTCATGCATTAATGGGGCGAAAGTGGGTAGAAAAGGGGCAAAAAATAATAATAATAAACCCTGGAGCACAAGCACATGTACTGCAGTGTTAGCGTTTCTACTGTTTGATGTTTTGTTCTTGTACTGTCCGCTATATGTTGTAATCTTGCGATGCTGCTGATGTTATTTATGTTTCTATATGTAGCACTTTGGCGCCAGGAAGCCATTTGTCTTTTTACGGTTTAAAGGTCATTGAGGGAAACCGTACTCCTCAACCAGTCATAATTCAGTTCTGACAAGTCAAGTCTATATTGCAATTTCTTGTCGTAACTGGAACTTCACAATATTTTGTGGTTGACTCCACATCCATCCATCCATCTCTCTATCCATCCCTCCATCTATCCAATCTACCATCCATCTGTCCATTCATTCATCCATCCATCCAAAATATTCATCCATCATCTCTTTAAAAACCAATCACAGGACTTTGGTGCTGAAGCCGGGACACGGACCGGATAGGTTAACCAATCATAGGCAATCAGTCAAATAGTTTTGAATTTAAGTTTTTTTTTTTTTTTACTTTTAAAAATAAATTGCAGACCATGTGTAAACCCCCACCAACATGAGGAGGTGTGAGAATGTGATTTTACACTTTTCTAACTTGTCTCATGCTCTTGATTGGCAAATGAGTAAAACAATTCTAAATGAGTTTCGAAGCTGAAATTTCTTTAATGCTCCTGTGACGTTTCTTTCAGAGGAACAGTGTCTTTTATTATGTGAGTATGATACAGCGGTGAATTATTTCATTGATGCAAAGCAACAAATAGTATTTGATAGTGTCTTCTTTTGATTCCAATTTTTCTGAAGGTTCAAATTGACCCCAACATTATCTTTGTAACTATATCTCGTTTATATGTAGATTACAATAACTAAGACAAGCAGGAGAAGTTTCAAAGTGAAAAAACACTTTTTTTTTTTGCTTTATTTTTAAACTTTAAACACGGGTCAATTTTACCTAAACAGTACCTTTGAAACATAAATGTGTAACGTGGTGTTACAAATATGTGAACTGAATCATTGTAGTTTCTATATAATAATTACACCAAATAAGCCAAGCAGGAGAAGTTTCAAAGTAAAACAATACTTTTTTAAAATATTTTTAAACTTTGAAAACGGGTCAATTTGAATGAATGAATGAATGAATGAATGAAGACTTTATTTATCCCACTAGGGGAGATTTATTTGTTTGTAGCAGCAACATTTGAACAAATGAAAAACAGTAGAATAGAATTGTGCAAAATCTAAGATACAAATAAATAAACAAAAGGTGCAAAATTACAAAACGCAATTTGACCCGAACATAATAGGAGAGTTAAACGTTGCAACTGAAATTGGGTTTAAAATTATAATCCCAAGCTACAGAAAAGAAGCGGCTATTCAATCTGCTAATTTCGTGAGGGATCAGAGTCGCTGTCAGGAAACAAAGCTCATCCAGTATTCTGCTGTCTGGCTGATATTTAACCTAGCTAAGCTCAAATTCACAAAACACTCGCAAAGCAATAAAAAAACGACACTTTTGCCCGTCACTTCAGTGCTGACGCTTTCATTCTGATTAACCCTTTCAGTTCCTCACAACAACCCTCTCGTATTTTTGACGCTTGGTAGTATAAGAGAACTAGTCTATAACGTATCAGACCAGCTAACTTGTGTAATATAGCAGTTCAGTTATAGTAACATCAAGCCATTCTTGGTCTCTCCATGTCCTCGGGGCTCCTGGGAGCCAATCACCATTCCTTCGGCAGCGAATAGGTGGGTCAGCGTTTCGCAGGGTCAACAGACAAAAATAGATAATCAAGCACTCCTGCATCCTGTCCCAAAGGGCTGTCAAAGGTCTAACTTTTGCGGAATATCTGTCTTTAGACTTTTGGAAAAACAGGTGAAGTGTGATAGCATGATGGAAACGTGGGACCAGCACCAAAAAATAAATATGAATAAATAAATACATATTCCAGCATCCAGTTTAAGCCTTTGACACTTGACGCAACAGATTAACCTAATACTAACTGAAGAACATTTACTCTTTTCAAAACTCCAAACTGCTTTACTGGCAAGTGTTGATCACTGATCAATGGTTCACCGATCAATGCCAGTTGAGCCATGAACATCTAATTCAGCACATTCCACAGCCACGGCCCAACGCTTTAGAAGTCTATAATTATTTACATCAATACCATTTTCTGAAAAGCAATGTCCACGTTATTCACTTTTTAGCTGTTGTTCGGTTTCATAAGAGACAAAAAAGGCTTTGTGGCTTGGAGATGATCCCAATTTGTGAACAGCAAGAAACCCAAAGAAAATTCTTATAATATTTAAATCCACTTCAATTTTGTAAGGACCGTAACCATTTGCCGTATGCAAATAACATCTCACATGATCAATTTAGCTTCTCAAATTGACTTTGAAACAGAAAAGTTGAACGTTTAAACTTTGGGTCTTAAACGCAATGTATAATAGTGCTGTCTGTACAGAAGACTAAATGTGCTTTAATATTTAAGTAGCAGGAAACCTGTAAACGATTTATTTTAAATTAATTCTCTATTGAATCCAGGTGGAAGCCACAAGAACTAAATCTTGGTCAGGAATACTAACTACTTTTTATATGTTAACACATGTTAAAAGAAGGAATAAGACATGCACTCAATTCCTTGTTGTCAATTGCAACTTGGCCAATAAAGATTTCTGATTCTGATTTCTGAAAACCTTCTTACTCTAGCTAGTGAAAAACAGAAGCATATAGTCGCATAAATGTAGTTACAAAAACAATTGTATACCTGCTTGTAAAAAAATACATAGTCAAAAATGTATACATCATTACACACAATAACAATTTCCGTTAAAACTCTCTTGTTCAAAAGAAAACAAACAAAATATACTTATTTCTGTTGTACAGCAATGCTTGACACATTTAAGTTTCACATAGGGGAAAAATAATAGTAATAATATGAATGACTTACCTGTGTTAATAAATAAGAGCTACTTAGACATTAAAACTACACTTAACAGAAAACACAACCACAACACAACACACACACACACAACACAACCAAGAGAAAAAAAAAACTCACGTTAAACTGAAACTAAAGATTCAGCTCACTGCACAATGTGTAAAGATGACAACTGTGACTACACATGCAAAGTATCTACAGTAAATATACTGTATTCACAATACAGCGTGTGTGTGTGTGTGTGTGTGTGTGTGTGTGTGTGTGTGTAAAAACACGTTGGAAGATATTGAAGAACCCACAGGAAAAATGGATGAGCAGGTTTAGATCACAAGATGTAACTGTGTCCTTATCCATGTTGGTTTACATTTTTTAAAGAATTGTTAAGCTTTTTTTTTTTGCCCGTGGACTCTTTTTTTACAGAGTAAAAGTAGTCAACACGTCACAGAAAAAAACCAAACAACAGCAAATAAACCAACAAAACCAGTTCAGATTAGACCACAACCACAGTTTACAGTTTACAGTTTTACAAACAACCAACAACAGACATCTGGTGCTTTCACACATTTAAAAAGCTTTTTTTAATTAAATGAACACTAAAATGTGTTAAAAATGTAATTAAGGCTTTAGCTTTTAACCTGTAAAAAAAATGGTAATTTGCCATAAATTCAGATAAACTGTACTGAATTCTGAACAGTTTATTTGATCTTAATTATTCACATTTGGCATCATAATTAGGGCCTAAGCGGATATGAGCCTAAGCGCATAAAACATATAAATTGCATTTATTTTTAAAAAATACCTTTACATGAATCTACCTTATAGCCAATTTTATACTATTTTAAAACTAATATTCTATGGCAATTTACCAGAAAGCGAATGTGTGAAAAACACTCTTTGTCAGAAACTCCCACATAAACCACAGTTTTGTAAAACAGTTCAACTAAAACTTGAAATTCTATGGTGCACATTAAATCAAATCCACAGAAAACGTGTAGATGAAATTGAGACCGCCACACCAAACACTGATGGCAAAACTCTAATCACACACAGTGCGCACATATACAGTACGTATATGTATAGAAATGGGAAAGAGTTAGATATATGTTGCAGATATTTACTGTTTCATCATAGTGCCACACTCCCTGGCCATCCAGCAGCTCAGAGCTCACACTATTGTCCTGATCGATTAGCCAGCGATGAACAATGTTGGCCTAAAAGGACACACGAAATAAACACAAGAAGTAATTAAATCTTCACAGATGTGAGGATGGAGAGAGAAATTGGAAGAAAAAAATACCCCATTCTTAACACAAGGAAAGGCGGTGAGAGTGCCAAGAATCCGCAGAAGAGAAATGTTTCAGCAGATTTAAAAATTCTTGTTAAAATATTGTTCATGATGAAGCTGTAACTTTGAAGGAAAAACTAAACTTAATGATGTATGAATCCTTTATTTATTAAGACTTGCAAAACTGCAGTGCTGTTGGTAGCTGTGGTTACATGCAGATGCTTTTCCTGTCAAGTTTGACATTTCTATGTTATTGATATAGAAGATCGATATATGACACAATGCAATGCAAATAATAAAAAAAATGCATTAGATGCAAAAAAACATAGCTGATATCTCTAATAAAATGTTTTCTATTCAACTAACAATAGTTTTGACTAGGGCTTATTTTACAAGTTCAAGTTCAGTGCATTTGTAGAGCGTTTTAATATTTTTTACTCGTTACGACTTTTCTCAAGACTTTAAGCCTTTTAAGACTTAAATACTATTGCAAATCAAGATAAAGCAGATACAAATGTACAAGATTGCAGATTTTGCATTGTGAAAGCAGCAATACAAAATGCCATAATGCCATAGCATTATGGAAACAATGAAAATAAATGAAAGCGTAAATCTGCTAAAATTTTACAAAATAAAGTTACGTTTGTCCCAAGTACTTAAAGCATTTCACTAGACGTGGTTGCATTTCAAAGTTTCCTTTTTCTGCATTTTCTCAGTGTCTAAATGACAAACAGAAAGACAGACTTTAGGATTAAACTAGCTTTCAACTATCTTTGGATTAATAATGAATTAAAATTACAAGTTAATATACATATTTGTGTATTGAAACCCAGCTGTATTGTATTGAAATTTGTGTGTCAATTTGTGTATTGAAATTGTGTATCTGTGTTTGTATTGGGTATTGACAGTGTGAAATTTGCACACAAATCTGTATGTGTGTATTGAAACTCAGTATTGAAACCCAGCAAGCTTTATAAATGCTGTATTTTCATCCGCGGCTTTCTTTTTTGCCATTTAATAAATGATGATCTGGGCAGAAACTCACAGCAGCTTTCCAGAAACTCATCATCACAACAGCAGCAACATGATTGACAAACTGCGACCCACAATAAGCATCTCACCGCACTTTAGAAATGACCGTTAAACAGAACACCATCTTGCCCCTCGCAAAAGCACATCAAGATGTACAGTGAATCTGAACATTCAAGGATAAAGCTTCTGCATATTTACATACAATAACAGCAAAAATCAAATCACCTTTATGAATCTTTCAAACAGACGTCTGCTAACAAAACAGTAGGTTTATTCCAGAACACAATTTTTGAGCTGAGTTTCTGCAAAATCATTTATTAGTTAATTCACCATCGACAAATAATTGGAATTTAAAATTATATAAACTTTTCCACCACTCGTTCCAATGAACGACTCGATTAGCCAATCAAAATAGTTTTACAGTCACATACGGACACTGAACATTATTGTAGTGTTATCATTATCAAATGTGAAACACAAGCAGGTAAAAATATATAAAAAAAATAAATAAAAAAAAAAACCCAAATACAAAGAAAGAAATAATGAAACCAAAAGCTTTTGCAGGTCATTGTGAAGGTCACTATTGAACCTTGAAACACAGCACGGACACATTCCCTGCTGGAAACAAACAAACTTTTTTGTGTAAGCCAGTGATTATGTGTGTGTGTGTGTGTGTGTGTGTGTGTGTGTGTGTGTGTGTGTGTGCATTTCTGCCCATGTAACCCGAGTGACAAAAAGCAACGGTAAAGGAAACATTTCTGTACTTAACAGACGAGGCTAAATGCCGATCACTCGTTTTTGCAGTTGAGTAACCACGAGAAAAACTGATCAGGCAGGTTTGAGTTGAAATCTCGTGCTGTGTATTTATAGAGCAATGACCTTGATGCTAAATAGAACATGTGGAGTCTACTAGTGTGTGTATGTTTGTATGTGCTATATTTGCATTTTATTTATGATAATATGTTTTACGTGTGTGTGGTGACCATCTTTAGGAGCTACTACATTGAGAATCATTGAAAAAAAAAAGAAAATCAAAGAATCAAGAAAACAAGGATCCATAAATGATCCTGTAAACAACTCTCTGGCCGACTAATGTTTGTTTCCTCCTCTGATGCTTTTTTTTTAACGTTTACTGTGATCTTCAGCGTGAACTTAGCGTGGAACTCGGAGCAAGAACAACAGATTTCTGGATTTTGCCCCGTGTGGAAACCAAAAAGTGAGAGATGGCCAGACGTTGCGCTGCACATCTGAGCATAGCACACGCAACATCCTCTGCAAGCTGCTGTAATCTGAAACTCTGCAGTGGAAAGGCTGGAGAAGTGTGAGAGCAGAACCACAGCAGATCCTCATGCAGACGGAGAAGACAGATCACACCAAGCAGCACTGGAAGAGAAACCCCCCTGATTCACATCAGCACCACGGCTGTTGTGATGGCAGATTTGTAATGGAAAAATGTGGTTAATTTTAATAATGGAATTCAGTTGAATTATTCCCAGTGGATTAATGCTATTAACTGTGCATTTCCTTCAGTTGCATTGGCCTTTGAGGATTTAGAAGTGCTTATGAACAGAATATCAAAGTGAATGATCTGCCTAAATAAATGTGATTTGTTTAAAAAACTGCTACGTTTACAATTAAGACAAAAAAAATATTGTATTAATATATGGTAAAAATGTACCTCATGCATAGGAATAACACCCAACAATTGTTATTTTAACAAAACATTTAAAAACAATTTATCAAGGATTTAACCCAACAATATTAGTCTAATGTCATTTATAATGGCGATATTAAGTCCTATACATATTTTAAGCATTACATATGAAAATCAAAAAATAATCTTTAAGCATTTTCATTAAAGTTTAAGATGCATTTACATTTAAGGATCAAAACGCAAACGTTTATCTTTGTCAATCCCAGTAAACTTCAGACCTAACTTCAAAAACCTGGAATTAAAGTGCAAAGCGCCACTTAGTGCAAAAGCAAGCCGACTACAAATCAGTTAATCACCCATGCAAAAGTATAATGCGCATAAGACTACACGAACAAATTAACCCCGCGTGTAGCCAAAGATTTCTCCCTTTCCTATTTCCAAGCCGACCCTGCTCAAAATGCACCGGTGTGTCTGTGTGTGTGTGTGTGTGTGTGTGTCTGGCCTCTCCTCAGCAGCATCCCATGTCTGGATCGCCTGCGCTGTCCTTCCCCACCCCTCCTCGCCCCCTCAGCTTCTTCCCTACCTTGCGCTTTTTGTCCCGCGAGCGGCTGCGCTTCTTTGCCTTCTCCTCCTCTTTCTCCTTCCGCTCCTGCTCAGCGAGAGCTTCTAGGTCCTTGTTCTTGCGCAGGTGTTTGGCGGCTTGAGCCATGGTGTCGAGACGTCTGGCTAGTTCCACTGGAGGCTAGTTGCTCTCATGCGGTCCCGCAGCCGTGAGCAGAGCGAGCGCGTTCTGTCTCTCTCCTCCACTGCAGCATTGGTGAGTTAAGCAGAAAGACCCGAGAGCCCCTTATTGAGAGGGATACTGCTGCAGCACTGCGCATCTCTCTTTCTCACTCACTCTCTCTCTCCCCCTCCTCTCTTTACTTCTCCATCTCTTCCCCCCTCCCTCCCTCCCTCTCTCTCTCTCTCTCTCTCTCTCGGTTCCTGTGTCAATCTCATCATTTGTTGTCTCGTGTTGAAGCCTATAGGATTGTGTTGAAATGAGTCTCTTTAACGGATGATATCCCCTCCACTTAGGATGAAAACAAGCACAGTAAACCTTAAAAGAATGACGAATGCAGGAGATTTTTTTGCGTTGAGCCGTTATTGAGCTCCATAAATCTGTCCGGACTGGAGCAAAGCGTCCGCGTCATGTGGTCAGCATCACTCCGCATCAGGACCCGTTGAGTTTTATCACTTGATTGTCTCCCGAAGCTGATTTAGTTCTCTCATTGGGCGCGTTAAAGCGTTTATTTTAAGTAGCCTTGGAGCAACATGTATGGTCAATAACAGGCACAATTACATTAAAGCTGAAAAAAACTACAGTGCGCCGAATCAGGAGGAACACATGTACACAACGTGCATTATTCATGAGGAACGCTATGCAATGCATCATCGCACCAAGCTCGCATTGAAACACTTTCGAGACAATTGAGCGGGATCGGAGCGTGTCGAGATTTTGGGTTTGCGTCTGCAACAGACTGGACTTATAGGAAGCCAAACAATGAGGTTCAGTAGACGGGCTTCTATGGGACAGTCACAGAGGGAGGGCGCTTCTTTTGTTATCAGTTTGAGAGTGAATTTGCAGTGTATCCTGAGACGCTTGCACCTATTCATTCGTTCTTTTTTCAGCCTTCTCTCATGGCTAAACTAGATCTACATCTCTTTTCAGTTCTGCTGCAATAGTGCTGATGCAGGAAGAAAAGGCTTTAATGATTCACAGCCCCTTCTGAATCTAGAGCAAGGCACGCGGATTATGCTGGCTCGGCTATTTCAAGTTTGGTATCGTGAATTGGATTTCTGTAATGTTTTCTGGAATCTACTTTTTTTTTTTTCTTAAACAAGTCACTATTTTAAGATGATTTGTTCGGTTGTCTCTTGGGGCTTTCCTCGGGATATTAATAAGTATATTGTCCTGATCTGGGGTTTTCACCATCTGTTTCCCGGTCCAATCGATCAACCAATCCCATCATTTCTGGGTTAGAGGCAGGTGCACACTGCTGAAAGGCGGCCAACCAATCACAGAGTAGAGAAATATTTGCACAAACAAATACTCACTCACTCAGTTTGGCACAATTGAATGTCCTTGGGCAAGACGATGACTGCCCACTGCTCCTGGTCTGTGTGTGCGTTCACTACACTGTACATGTATAACTTCACTGGATGGTTAAATGCACTAGACAATTTCGATACGGTCCCTAGTGGCCACATTGACCAACTCATGCACTTTACAACAAAAGCAAACCTTTACAACACAACAGCAAATTGATATGTCTTGTTCTACATCATGTGAGTAAAGGGGCAGGAAGAAACTGCTAATCGCTGAAGGAAAGCACCAAAAAAGAACAGCTAGAGATGATCAGACTTTAGCATATCAGTGACACACAGTGACTTTCCATGTTTTCATTCATAAACAGTTTGAGAACTTTTTTCAGATGGAATTTCAGACAGTCAAGTGATAAATGGAATCTTTGCAGAGCGGATAAAGTTCAACCAGTATGGAGAGCTGATATTTTATGAAAATTTGTTTCTAGAAAACTAGAAAAAAAAAAATCACTATAGGATTTGGCTTCTTTGAACTTCCTATTTAAACATGGAATTTGGTCTGGACTAAAACATTGCGTCACATTCTCTGTACATTGTGACGAAGAGGAGGCTTCTTTACCTGTAAATATATCTACATACGCATCTACTTTAACAATCGCTTGTCAGCTCTCAGAAAAGCATCGGTCTCAAACAATCACTAACACTTACTGGCATACAGGAGACTGCAGCACTGCCGATTTTGCCTTTATTTGTCACGTTCGAACATGTTGTCTGCAGAACTTCACAGAGGATGACAAAGAGGCAGTGAAAAGTGAATTCGTTATTAACAGCCAGTAAAAGAAAAGCATCAGAACTTCCTGAAAATAAGGTCCTGGTAAAAAGAAACAAACATATCACAAAAAATATTACATTCTCTTATTACAGACAAACAGGGAACCAAACTCCATGCTTTACTGTGTGGTAATATTTAAATGATTAGCTGTATTGGCTTTCTGCCAGAGATATTATTAGCTGTTCCATCATATGGTGGTGCACTTCCGGGCGACCTTGAAGACTGAACACGACTTTCTTTTCAAAGTTATGATTTTGATGCACAGACCTGCTGATCTTTCTTGCTAATAAACTTCCGCGTCTGACATAACACATGAACAACATATCAAAACAAATAAACCATTAGGTGGCTTCCTACGCAGTGCAACCTATAATGTGAGCAGTACTGTAACTTAAGTAACCTTGAAATTAATGAGTGGCTTAAAATGTAAATTTAAATGTAAAGGTTTTTTTCATTAAATATGTATATATTATAAAAGAAATATAATGCTTCACATTTGTGCCTGCGTGCTGTGTGTACACACTGTAGATATCTGTACATTACCGAAAATGGTGGTTTGTTAACAGTACTACATAAAAGGAAGGGTCTTAAAAGACTGAATACATGTTAAAGAAATACGTAAATATGGCTTCCCTACTTCACAGACTTTCAGCTATCGCGGCCGGGTTCGGAACCTATCTGCCGTGATAAAAGACACTGCAAATGCAAACCGTCATTAGCTTTTCACAGGCATTCTGGCTGTTCCTCTAATATTGCCATTCATGCTCTGCACATGGCTCTATGGTAATTACTAGGGATGCACCGAATATTCGGCCACTGAAAATTGCCACTTTATCTTTGAAAAGTGGCAAATAAATATATTGAACTATTATTATTATTATTAGCTCCAAGCTCAGCCTAGAAATCCAAAACGACAAAAGTTTCTTCCTAATGTTAAGGAGGACTACCACCTACACAACGGCTCCTGTGCAGATTTGTCCAGATCTGGAGTGACCGTTCACAGTGGAAGCGGATGCCTCAGTTTCCAAGGTTCTCTCTCAGCGTCAGGAGAACTCATTCAAACTTCACCTTTGCAACTATTACTCCCACAAACGGAGTGATGATGTCAGCAAACCGTGAAGGGAGCCAAACACTCCTCACTGACCACAACAATCTTTGACGCAACAAGGAAGCCAAGCGTTTCAATCCTTGGTAGGCTAGATGGGCAATATTGTTAACCAGGGACCAAGAAAGCAAATACCCTGTCCCACCAAAAGGTTCTGGGTCATATAAATAACCTGTTCCAGAAGGTATTTTATCTCCCAGTCTATTTGTTTTGCTCAGCAGATCCAAGAATGACTTCTACAACACCCAGCACACTTGACTGTCCGGAGGGGAAGATTTTCATTCCTCCAGCCACTGTATTATAATTTTGTTAAACACTAGATTTGGGTTTTTGTCTTTTATGCATAATGATGAACTGAAAACAAATATATACTTGAAATATTTCACTTTCACTGTGACGTGAGTCACGTGACAATGTGTGATTTGATTTGATTTGATGTTGAAATTTAATGTATTATTTGCCAAGGACTTACTTGTGCATAAAATAGACTATACACAACAACAACAACAAAAAACAACAAAAACACATAAAATACATTTCCATTTATTATGAAATATTGCATAAGCATAGTTGTATTGTGTCAGTATCTCTATGACCACCTGACAACCTGCCAAGATCCCTAATTTTTACGTTCAACTCATGAAACCATATATAAGTGGTTGTCTCTTAGCTAAATGTATTAGTTATTGTATATTACATATCAGTGTGAAATTCTGGTCACTATTTTACAAGTACGTAATTGTTCTGTTATTGTTTTATAAAGATCACAAACAGGATAACTTTGTATTGGGAAAGATGTGTCTGTACCTTTGATGTGACTTGAACATGATGCTCGTCGTTTTTTGGATGTTGCTCAGGCAAGCTGTGTGGTTCCCTCACTTGTCCCAGATACCGAGGAAAAACGGCCAAATTCGGAATAAAAACTACGTAACTGAAATGACCAAAGGTAGTGAACAAC
Source organism: Paedocypris sp. Pulau Singkep (assembly GCA_017309775.1). Lineage (NCBI taxonomy): Eukaryota > Metazoa > Chordata > Actinopteri > Cypriniformes > Paedocypris > Paedocypris sp. Pulau Singkep. The sequence continues at coordinate 2,322,875 of MU204310.1, forward strand.
AAACGAAATAATAGATAAATATACACGCGTGTGCGCGCTGGAAGTCCAAAGCGCTTTCTCGCCCTCTAGTGGTTTGTAGAGAAATTCTGTAGGACCAGACAGCGTCCTCCGCATCACAGTTGCGTCATCTGCTGGTTGTAAAATATCAACAGGTATTGCACCAATTTACCAATACATTATAATAGTTTAATAGATGTGGAGGAAAATTATACATCCAGTCAAAAATTATGTTGGAATAAAAAAGACAATTCAAGACTTAAGACTCACTAAGTTGCTTGGGGAGTAGAATAGGAAACAGATTAGAAAATGTAGTGATATCTAATTCCCGGACTTGCTATTATTTTTGCAATAATTATGTTTCATTTATAGTTGGATACTTGTTTAATGCCAATCATGCAATGTTCATTACATCAATTTTGTTACAAAACTACTATTGCTTTTTTGACATTTTAGTGCTGTTGCTGTTGTGGTTGTTGTGGTTACCACAATTGGGCTTTCATTTAATTTTTACTCTGAATCTTGAACCTTATTGCCGAATCTTTGCATGATATTTAAAGCCATGCATTCTTCTATAATCGCCACTAGATGGCGACAAAACAGTTGAATGGTTAAAATTAATTCCGCAAAAAGAACTGTACTGAATACCACCACACAGTGTTCATTTCTTATATGAAAGGTATATGAAGATCAATGTATTATTCTCAATTACAACTAATAATTCTTTCTCGCGGGGCTTGTCATTGACCCCGACCTTAGTTTTAACTCAGTTACCTTTGACTTAAACGTGTTTGTTGATGCATAAACACATAGATGACGACCATTGTTGTGTGAAATATTTTCCAGTTGTGTGTGGAGTCTTTAAAATGACTTAAATTATCTACAAATAAATAGTGCTTCGGGTAGTTGTTAAAACATGTATTCTCGGTACTCTATCAGATAAACGTATCGTTTAAAACTTTTTAATTTTACTCTTTGTGTAATATGTTAAACGAAGCATATTCACGAACATGTTCTTTAGCAGTTAACTTGGTGCTTTTTAATACAATGTGACAGAATAATAATGATGATGATGATGATGATGATCATATAATATGCATGTACATTTTTGTTCTTATTTTTATGGCACCTACAAATATACTGTACGTATATGCAAGCATGCATATGTATATTGATAAGGACACTTCATAGAATCTAATTTTGGCATTTAGCTAGTTTGCATTTGGGATACATATATACTGTATATACAGTACTCTGGGTATTTAAATACTGTTATATACAATACATATATGTATGTATGTATGTATATGTATACATGTACATTACTCGCACAATAAGACTCTACGCTTCCTGTTTCTAGCGTCACCGTAAGGGGCGTGGCTTTTCTTATATGGTCTGTTTGCGCAATACCTCACTTCCTCGGCTGCTGCCCCCCCCCCCACACACACACACACGAGAGAGAGAGAGAGAGAGAGGTTTGAAGTGCGTCGCCCCAGAGGAAGAGGGAAGCGCCGAGCAGCTCGCCGATGGCTGAATCCGAGGGCAGTTTGGACTCCGATCTGGCGAGCAAGAGGCTCCACACGAGGTAAGAAGTGCCCGGCCGAGGGTCTGGCTTCACCGGGGACACTGGTTGTGGTCAGCCGGCGAGCTGTCTTGTAGGGGAGAGGCCGGTGGGCGATGCGCTTTCACAATAAAACCTGTCTGGGTTGTGCAGAAGCGATGTTCGCGTGCTGTAGGTGGGCAGTGGTGGGCACGAGCACGCGCATCTCCGAGGTGAACCTCTTTCCGCGACCCACTCGTGACGGCGTTCTGAAAATTGTTCCTACATCTCAGAAGTTCCTACATTGCCCGCTGAGCATGCGCGTTAGCACATACGTCACTGCTCAGCTGTTCTTAGCTAGCACGTGCGCATGCGCGTTAGATCATACGTCACTGCTCAGCTGTTCCTAAACATCGCGCTGCGCGTGCGCGTTAAAACTACGTCACTGCTCAACTGTTCTCCGCTCAGATTTTTCTATTTTCCGCGCTACATGAGCGTTAAAAAATTCGTTATATCTATCGTTTCTTCTTCTACTTGATCGTACAAACATTCTGTACTTTTGTTGTATGTACTTTTGATATTGTAACGTTGGATCAATGAATAAACATAAACGCACTAAATGAACACGGACACTTATAACAGTACACACGATAATCGTAACATGTTACAATATTTTGTAGTTATTTATATTAGTATTCTGTTTTGACGTGTTTTAACGCGCTTGCACAGGGCGCTAGCTAGGAACAGCTGATCAGTGACGTAAGTGTAGGAACTTTTGAGCTGTAGGAAGAATTTTCAGAACAACGGCGGCGGCACTCCTTCATCTTTACAGATGTGTCAGCGCGGCCACATCCGCGGGGTTTCTCTTTCCGTGTCTTTACCGTATTTACACCCACTAGAGAAGTTGTGCCCTGCTGGAGAACTTTGGTTCCGCGGTGGCTTTGACCGTAAACAGGTCGAGCTGCAGACGAGGCTCGTGAGGAATACTAATGTCTCGAGCGGATGCTGTGATGGCGAGCAGACTTCAGACTTCTGTCCTCCAAAACCCATGAATGCAACGTCTGGGTCCCGTGGAACAAATGTGACAAGGCTACCGTTTGCATTCTACGTGCGTTTCAATCTGGTCAATGCATACATCCATAGTCTTTTCTACTTGTGGATGAAATCCAACTGTTAAAAAATAAACTTGATAGAAATGCGTTGTTCCGTTTACTTTGACATTTTTGCTGACCATACTATGGTCAACAACTCAATAACTCATTGAAACTTTGTGAGTCAACTTCTTTAGGCGTTTAAAGTTCAATAAAGTCAGCAACTGATGGTGATTACAAAGTGTACATTAAAATAGGTAATATATATATATATATATATATTTATATATAATATGAATATATCTATTTTTCAAGTTTAAATGCATTGTTATACTAATTAACATGTGCTTATATTAATGAATACATTAAATATAAGTATGTTTTATAAGTAAATAAAAAATAAATGTTACATTTCTAAATGTTTGTGCAAGGGATTGTGAGAATATTATTAGCTTATTGTGTTGTATCATTCAGTGTTGTATCATTGATCAGTGCAGATGAACATTCTGCACTGATTCTGATCAGTAAAGTAGAACATTGAATCAGTGATTGACTTTTCAACGTGTTAATTTTGGTCTGAGGTTTATTAAGTTGATTTATGTTTGTCGTGACTCTTTTCAGAGGATAGTTTTCTCAGTCTGTCAAAGAACTAGAAGATCCTCTGTGTCTCTGTTTGCTCAAAGACAGGAACCCGTTGTGTATTGATTTGTAGTTGGTTCGAAGTGTCTGTGCTGCTGTTTTGGTCTACACAGAGTATTTTTCAGTGCAGTGGAGCAGAGATCTCCTCGTCTGAGTAATTGTCTCAGCTTCGGCCGCAGGAATCTCTGTGGCTTCATCACCATCTATTTTCCATTGAAATGATTCAGCATTTCTTTTTTTTATGTATTTTTTTAGTTTCAGTTTGCTCCAGCCCGACTGTATATGTGTTCTGTGACTCGGTGGGTTTCTAAAGCTCTCTGGTGTGGTCTTCTGAAGGTGTTGTGTTTGGCTGCTGGAGTTTGTATTCTTGGCTGAGTTTATCGTTTCCAGGATTTAACTCAGAATGTTAAGAAAAATGTTTCGTTTGAAGCGTGAAGTCATTATTTTACATTGCAATTTAAGTACAAATCATATATTGATGTCCTGGAATTAACTGCTTTTTATTTCCGAAGCAAACGTGTCATATACAGTAGGATTATCTAGTTGGAGGTTTTCAGATTATGTACAGATGCGTTATAACGGTATGGTAGTTTAACATTTAATTAATCAAATGATATCGATAAAGATACATGTATACAAATGCGCATACGCAGGATATTTATTTAACTTGTTAATTAGAATTAATATTAATGAATAAAAAAAGTAAAAAAAATTACATTTTTTGAAACAGCCTTTCTTTTTTTATTGCCTTTTTGTGGGTTGCTTATGAATGAAAAAGATAAATAAAATAAAATATTTATACTGTACTATACTTGTGTATATATAATGATTACTGATAAAAAAAATCTAACACAATCAGGAAAAGCATTTTTTTTTCTTCATTGTTCGCAAATGTGTGGGTTAAGACCTCTTGCATATTCCTTTGAAAACCCAGCATTATAAAGTAAACAAGATTGTTTTGAGGTGCATTCCAACCAATCAGAGCTTAGGGCGGGGCCTCAAGCACACCAGGCTAACTGCTGCTCCTGCACTGATCACTGATCTTTTTGAATTCTCTCAGTGGCGTTTCGTGCATCAAGCATGAAAAGGATGCTGATAAACACACTACTTAATTAACTCGGTAATTAATGATTTAGCTCTCTCTCTCTCTCTCTCCTTCTCTGTCTTTTTGGACATTTTAAAATGCTGTTAATCCTCGGCCACTGTGAAATTAACTATGAAACTTAAAGTGTTTTTGCAGATGGCAAATCGTTGACAGCCATTGGCCGGTGAGCGTGTGTCATTCATTGTGTCTCTCTGCTGATTAGCCGCTACTCCACTCTAATCCCAGTTGTTCCAAATCTCATTTGCTGTGATTCGAGATTAGCCAGGGAATAATCTCCAAGTCTATTAGAAAGAGCAGCTGCGTCTGTGAACGATTAACCAAGCGGTGTAAATCTACAGCGTGCTAGATGCTTTCTCACGCTTCTCACCAACCGTGCTCTGCTTCTGTCCGTGTGCCAGATCCATCTTTACTGGGCATGTTTGTTAGGAAGCTGAAGCTGTGGAGCATTAAATATCCACGCAATATCTCAGCCTTTGACTCGTGACATGCTGTGGAGATGCACGCCAATGAGATCAAACACGTTCCTGCCCGTGGAGCCGCAGCGCTCATGCTAGCAAGTGTCAAACACGGCGTGACGCGTTAATCCCATTCCTTGATGTCACGCAGTCAACGCAAAGTGTCCTGTCAGATCCACACGGCTTGGTTCCCGGAGGTCTCCAAAACCCTTTGAGTTTCCATCGGGAGATTTTGCGGCGTCTCCTGCGCTTGAGCTCCTTGGATCAGCAGGAACCGGATTAGCTTGGTGCGTCCTGTGCCGTGAACGTCCTTCAGGAGAATTAGGACAGCTTGGACCTTACACAGGGACTTCTGTCCTGCCGGCCAGTTACTCGAAGTCAGATGTAGGCGCTGTGATGCTGTTTGCGGAGCTTCTCGATGGATCCGAGTTTCTTTCTCATCTGCCGCTGCTTTAAATGCTCCTGGAGTCAGGATCCACGTTGTTGGTGTTTGTGAAGGACGATGCAGCCGTTTGCTTTTTGGAGAAGACATCATCTCGTGATCTTCTTGTGAATCCTCGTCTTGCTCTGAGGACTGGCTGTCTGGCTTTGTGGAGTGGGAATCATGTCTGCTGAGGTGTTTCCTCTCAGCGGGGCTCAGATGGCCATGTGTCGGCTGGTTTACCGGGGTCCCAGGCCACAGGTCACGCTCAGACCTTTGAACGCCGAACTTGGGCTGTATGTGGAAAAGACTCGCAGCAAACCCAAGTGCAGGTACGTGCAGACTGAGGTTTTTTTACAAATGAATCTCGACTTCTGAGGTCAATTCGAAATTAACCAAGTCGACACAATAGCAACACGATTTTACAAATGCGTGTTATATGAGATGCAGTGGAAAAATGGGTTAATGGCATTTTTAATCAGTGGTACCTATAATTGTTTATTTATAGCTACTAACATTAAATGAAAAAACAAAACAAGTAATGAATTGATAAAACCAGACCAAAGATTGTAGAAGTTTCTCTTGAGATTTTGGCTTATCACTTTAATTTGAAGGGAAAATCCCAACACTGGACTGTCTTCCAGCTCCAGACAATGTGTTTTTTTTCCCCTCCTCACTGGATAAATCTCCAAACCAGCCAAACGTTGGACCGTCTCAGACAGTAATGGAAAAACGAGCAGGTCGGTTGTCAAAGTGCGGCTGGATATAATTGTGCTGGGCTGCAGAAGAGCAGAAGACAGATGGAGAAATGCCGGAGCTTGAAGTCAGCAGAGAAAGACCTGAGCTTGAACAATAGAGTGAAACCGTGGATGTGGCGGCAAAACGACGCATTGTTTTTTTTTGCTGAGTAAGCGTTTTTGTGGCAATCACAAAGTCTAGCCAGTTCTTCGTTGTGGTTTTGAATATTGTGAAATTGATATATTGTTTGATCTCAGAAGAAATTGGGCCACTGGGGTGACATGTTTACATTTTATTGGAATTTTCTGGTGAAATTTTCATGATTTTGATTGTGATCTTTCCAAATGGTTGTGATTTTTCTGCAGCTACGGCAACGGGTTCTGATCTTTTCACTGACTTGGATCTACAAGTTGCACCAGAGGTGGAAAGAGTACCTGAAAACAATACAAAAATAAAACATTGAAACAGTAAAAGTACTGAGACTGTACTGTAAAAATTACTTCATTACAATTCTTTATTTATGAGGTTTTATTTCTTGATATTTAAATAAAATTTTAATGTTTCAAAATGGCAAAACAAAATGCCGGTACTTAGATTAAAAAAGAACAAAAAGTCAGTCTCCGGTAATGCCTACTCATGTGCAAAAAAAAAGTGCAACCGCTAAGTAAACCACTAAAATACCGATACTCAATCACAAATGTAGTCAAGTCATTTAAAAGTTTTTATTTCTGAAACTCAGCACAAGTACAAAGTAGCCAATAAATACTTAAATAACAAAGTCCATTTACTCAAGTACTACACCACCGAGTATTTCTCCGCACAATTGAGGGTTTTGTTGCTGGTCATGCCAAACGCTGACAAAGCAATGAACCGTATACATTCTAAACATCATATTAAACCGGTTTTTAAAATCTGTTCTCAGGATGGAAGCCTCGTGTCTGGAGTTGGCACTGGAAGGAGAGCGGCTGTGCAAACTGGGGGATTTTAAAGGTGGCACGGCGTTCTTCGAAGCCGCCGTCCAAGTGGGAACCGAAGATCTCAAGACCCTCAGTGCCATTTACAGCCAGCTGGGTAATGCCTACTTCTACCTGAAGGAGTACGGTAAAGCTCTGGAGTACCATCGCCATGACCTCACGCTCGCTCGGTAAGAACTCCTCTTTACTAAACACTCGTGCTGGTGATTCCAAGACCAAACCAAATTTTATTGGCCAGCAATCACGTGCATGTAATGAAATGCTTGCCTACAACACCTTCCAGGGAATATAAAAGAAGATACTATACGAAAAGAAGTATATAGTATTTTCTTTAGTTTTCTCTAATGATAAACGTATGTTTTTAAAAATATTTTTTCCACATTTTTTAAATAAGGCGCAGAACTCAATGTTTAAACATTTGTTAGGATTTTAAGTGCACATTACAGTCCAGTACGGTAAATAGAAACGGAATATAAGCGATCGTAAAACAGAATGTCAATTATTCTTAACAATTGCAAAAACGAGAAGACAATAACATCTGTGAACTGAAATACTGAAATGTACAAGAATGGGGAAGCAAATGTGCGAGATATCTCTAAACATTTTCACTTTACATGGATCACTTAAGTCACTTTTTTATGTTTTGCGTTTTTGTGTTTTTTGTATCTGTTTTTCATCTTCATAGTTTTTCCTTGTTTTTATTCACATTTTATCTTTATTTATTTTGGATGTTTATCCCTTGTCTTTTTACTGTATCTCTTTCTCGAATGCAGCCCCCCCCACATGTTTAAATGCTGGACGTTTGTACAGATACATTTCATTGCATGTTGTATCTTGTATGTGACAATTAGATTTAGATTTGATTTGATATCCACGTCTCTCATTTAGAACGATAGGAGACCGGATTGGAGAAGGCAAAGCCAGTGGGAATCTGGGAAACACTCTGAAGGTTTTGGGCCGCTACGATGAAGCCGGCGTGTGCTGCCAGAGACACCTGGACATTTCTCAAGAGCAAGGAGACAAGGTGAGGAACACGCCTCAGACATGCTTCACCGAGAGAAGAAGAGGACCATCGGATAGAGCTAATCACCCTGGAAAACTACTGAAGGAGAACGTTTGGGTTCTAGTTTCGGTCTGGTTGCCTTTGCAGAGCAATTTCTGAGTCTCAACCCTGTGTTTTTCAGAGTTGGTATTGGCACACGCAGTGATGGCGACTATGACACGCAGTGGTTTTCAGACCAAGTGCTGTATATTTATAAGCGTCATTACGGCTTTCCCTCAACTGTAAACTCACTGATTCTTCCCAAATATCCTATTTTTTTTTGTTTCAATGAAACCAATAAAATCTCCTACTCCAGTTTGCAAAGAGATCAGATTTAGTTCTTCACAATGAACTCAATTTCATTCACTAGAAATGAAATGTCTCTTTGAACATGTTTTCTTCTCCCAGTTTTCTATTTTTAAAGCTATTAAATGGTCAAACTTAACTCTCCTATTATGTTTGGGTCAAATTGACCCGTTTTCAAATGTTAAAAATGTTTTAAAAATACTTCAAAGTATTTTTTCACTTTAAAACTTCTCCTGCTTGGCTTATTTGGTGTAATCATCATATAAAAATATATAACGATTCAGTTCACATATTTGTACCACGCTACATGTTTATATTACAAAGATTATGTTTGGGTCAAATTGACCAGTGTTAAAAGAAAAAAAAAATACTTTGAAAAATCACTTTGAAACTGCTCGTCTTAGTTATTGTAATCTACATTTAAACTATTGGTTCAGTCTACATATTTGTAACCACGGCTACATGTTTTTGTTACAAAGATAATGTTGAGGTCAATTTGACCCTTGAAAGCTAAAAAGAGTAAGAAAGATCAAATACTTTCAATTTTTTTGCAACAATGAGACATAATACACCGCTGTTTCAGACTCACACACTCACACACACACACACACACACACACACACACACACCTGCGAACATTACTGATGTTCCTCTGAAATGAACACAATTCATTAGTTTCACATAGTTTTTAGTCTTTATAGTCTTGATGAAGGGTCTGTCAGTAGAATTCTACGCATTTAATTATGATCCCACCCGAGTGTGCGATCAAATTTCTCCTAGTACATTTTGCAATTTACTTTACAGTCATTTGACGCTTTTATCCAAAGCGACTTGCAAAAACAGGAGCAAGTGAAGCAATTTGTCCTACAATAGTCTACAGTAGATGTCTACACAGGCTATATAAGGAAACCTACTAGACAGAACAGCACGACAGTCAACAAAAACAGTGAACACAAGGCAAAATTTTTTTTTTTTTTTAACCAGTGTAGATTTTTTTTTTTTTTTTTTTAAATCAATGTTTTTTTAAATCGATTTTTTTCTGCTCAGAGTTTAACGGCGACTCGGACCACCAGCATGATCCGGTTTCAGCCCGTGACGTCACTGTGTCTTTTCCATCAGATCGGCGAGGCCAGAGCTCTCTACAACATTGGAAATGTCTTCCACGCCAAAGGGAAGCAACAGCTCTGGCGCTGCTCGCAGGATCCCGGAGAGCTTCCAGCGGACGTCAGAGACACTCTCCAGCGAGCCACGGCCTTCTACGAGTGAGTCCCGCAGCTCCCAAAGCCTCAAGCCCACAGTCTGCCGGGCGCCATTAACTTCTCTCCTGAGATCATCAGCCAGAGATCTAATTACCAGGCGCAGGCCTTTAGCAGTTTCGGAAGGTTAAACGGCGCATAAATGAGACGCAGAGAGACCAGAGGTGTCAGATGGAGAAACACAGCTGGCAATGGCGCCCTCTGTTGGTTGTGTTCTGTAGGGGAGAAAAAGTTTTAAGTCTGCTGCGACTGAGAAAGGCTCAATAACTGATGAAAACAAAATGCATCACGTTCTTTCATCTTCTATCTATTCACTCACTTTTTTCTTTTCTTTTCTCTTGGTCTTCTTAGTTTGCTTGTTTGTTTACTGACTTTTTTTGTTTTTATCTTTTATTCCCATTTTTATTTTAATCCATCTCTCTATTTTTTTTTCATCTTTTCTTTCTTTCTCTTTTGCTCCTCTATTTCTTTTGTTTGCTGTGTTTTGGTATTTGCTATGTACTCTCAATTTCTCAAATGCGTTTTTAGTTTCTTTCTTTTCTCTTTCTTTCTTTCTTTTTTTCTTTCTTTCCTACCTTTGTTTTTTCTATTTTTACATGTTCTTATAGCATAGATTTTAATTTATGGTATCACTAATCCGAGGCTGCTACAATTCTGTTAATACCATGTATAATGATCATTAAGGATTCTCTGATTTTATCCTTTCTTTATTTCTTTCTTTCTTTCTTGCTCTCTGTTTCTCTCAGGATCTCTTTTCATTTCCATCTCTCTCCATATGTCTCTTCATTAGTTTTTTTTTTATTATTTATCTCCACTTTCTTTCACAGTGTTTATTTGTTTTATTTTATTTTATTTCAGACTCATAAATGGTCCATAGTAAGAATCACATACAAACAAAAAACAAAAAAGAGAATACACAGAATAGAATCACGCAGTATGGCATCTCTGTGCCCAGTGCTTCCTCAAGACTATAATTGCCTCTTTCCTTTTTTTTTTTAAATGGGTGATGTGATGTCTATGTGCATGTCTCTTTCTTTTTCTGCAGGATGAATCTGTCTCTAGTGAAGGATTTGGGCGACCGAGCTGCACAGGGCCGGGCCTTCGGTAACCTTGGCAACACTCACTACCTTCTGGGGAATTTTGTGGAGGCCATAAAGTTCCACAGAGAGGTGCACATCATCTGATGATGACCTTTGACCTTCTCGTGACCGCGAGACGTCGAAGTAAAACACGGAATCCGTTTGTGTTTTTACAGCGGCTTTCCATCGCCAAGGAATTTGGTGACAAGGCGGCGGAGCGGCGGGCGTACAGTAACCTCGGCAACTCCCTCATCTTTCTGGGCCAGTTTAACTCCGCGACAGAGTATTACAGGTAACCATGACAACTGCAGCATCTGCAGGATATGGCAACAACAAAAACGTTCAAAAGCACGAATCAAAGAAATGAGTGTTTCTCTTTTTAGTGTATGTCACTTCCATCCGCTTCTCCTGTTTTCATTGCATTTTCTCCCCACTCTTTGTTTTCATTGCCCTCATGCATATTATTATTATTATTATTGATATTATTTGCCTTTCTTTTGTTGGTTTTTGCTCTTGTATTTCTTTACTCTCCCTATTCAGCCCGTGTTCTCGATTTTCACATTTTTTCACTCTTCAAATAAAGTGATAAAACATACGCTTTTGTACGGACATACACATTTGTTTCTTAAATAATTATTTGTCACTTAAGCAATAAATACAAGTTTTTTTTTCATATGTGTGCCACGACCCTGTATTGGGTTGACCTGCAGCTAGACTGGTAGGTTAGTGGGGTTAGTAGCCGCTAATGGTGTGTGTGTGTGTGTGTGTGTGTGTGTGTGTGTGTGTTCAGGAAAACGCTGCAGCTCTCGCGACAGCTGAAGGATCAGGTGATGGAGGCTCAGGCCTGTTACAGTCTGGGAAACACTCACACGCTGCTGCAGGAGTACGAGCGAGCCGTGGACTATCACCTCAAACACCTGCTGATCGCTCAGGAGCTCCACGACAGGTCTCCTCTCTCACACCTTCTCACCCTCACTCTCGCACTTCCTTTCTCCTTCGCTCTCTGGTCCTTCCGGCCTATATTTCACTCTGTCCTCTCTCTGTCTGTTCATCTGTTTCTCTCTTTTGTATTGTCTTGAGCTTTTATTTATTTATTTTTTTACTTTCCTCTTGATAATACAGTCAGTCCTCTATGTGAATAGCGCCTTACAAATCATAATAATAATAATAATAATAATAATTCCTTCAAATCTTTATTTTAGGACATTTTAGGATATACACATTTTTGTATATAATTTAGTATTTAACATTAAATAGTCTTTATTTCTATTTAAAAATGAGAAAAATAAAAAGTAAAACGGATATAATTCTAAAATGCAAATAAAGTGATTTAGCATTTAACTGCTTTTTAAAATGTGTTCATAAATAAAGCAATAAAAACCTTCATAATGGAACATTGAAAAAATGTATATGATTTTGATTTAATTGTTTACAAGCTCGGGTGGGCGCGGTGGGCTGCTGCGTGCTGTGACGGACCAATCGGATTGGTCGAATTTGCGGTAAATTTGCGGTGATTGGATGAAATTGCAAGGTCGCAAATAAATCGCGGGGTTTCGCTGAATTGGCCGCATTTGGCCCCCGGGCCGGACTTTGGACATGCCTGACTTAATTGAAAAACTAATCGGCTGATTAACCTATTATCAAAATAATGGATAGCTGCAGCATTAGCCTGTTCTCTCTCTCTCCTTTTCCATATTCGTCCTAAACTGATCATTCACCTCTCTTCACCTACTGGTGTTATAAATGATGCATGTCTCTATACGTCGGAGTCAAATCACGTGTGTGTGTGTGTGTGTGTGTGTGTTGGCAGGGTGGGCGAGGGCCGTGCCTGCTGGAGTCTGGGTAACGCATACGTGGCTTTGGGGAACCAGCGCCAGGCCTTGCACTACACCCGCAGACACCTGGACATCTCCAGAGAGGTCAGCAGACGCCCTCTGCCCTCACAGGGCTCTCCAGCGCCTCTAATCACACCTGCGGGGTCTTTCCTGTCAGATTGGCGATCGGAACGGGGAGCTGACGGCCCGGATGAACCTGAAGGAGCTGATGGAAGCTCTCGGTGTGAAGGAGGACGACATTTCCTCCTCGAACTCTGAGTTTAAAGTACTGGGTGAGTATTGCTCTCTCTCTCTCTCTCATTCTACTTCCTACTTTCTTTTTTCTTTCTCTCTTCCTCAATCTTTATCTTTTCTCTGTCCTTGTCTGTTTCAGTCTCTCTCTCTCTCCCTCCCTCGTGCTTTCTGCCGTTCTCTCATTCTCCTTTGTTTCCTTCTGTCTTTCTATTTTTCTTTTTGTGTATCTATCTATTTCACTCACTCTTGCTCTCTGCCATAGTCTATCTCATTCTCCTTTCGTTTTTTTATCTATCTATCTATCTAACTGTCTGTCTGTCTGTCTATCTATCTATCCATCTATCTTTCTATCTCTCTCTCTCTCTCTCTATCTCTCTCTGCCATAGTCTATCTCATTCTCCTTTCGTTTTTTTATCTATCTATCTATCTAACTGTCTGTCTGTCTGTCTATCTATCTATCCATCTATCTTTCTATCTCTCTCTCTCTCTCTCTATCTCTCTCTGCCATAGTCTATCTCATAGTCCTTTTTTTTTTATCTGTCTATCTATCCATCCATCCATCCATCCATCTCGCTCACTTTCCTCTCTCTCTTTCTCTCTCTTAAAAGCTTGCGTTTTCAATAAAGTTGTGTTGATCTGACTTAGGAGCGAGACCTAAATTTGGCATGAAGAGCGGCACTGGGAGCGTCGACCTCTGGAAGTTCACCAGCGATAAGGTGAGATCTTCCTCCTGCTTCTCGCCGCAAGTCTCCCGCACACAGTGATCGGAGCTGAAGATGTTCTCGTCCTCTTCTGCAGAATGAAGATGCTCAGGATGGGGATGGTGTGTGGAGGAGGACTCACTCCAGCAGAAGCAGATCTTTTGCAGACAGTCCGGTGTCGGATGAGAGACACTGGTTGGAGTCGCCCATTGATGCGGATGACATCACAGTGCAAGTCCCGCCTCCGGTGAGCATGTGAAATGTTATTACATATAGAGCTCGCCTGAAACATGAGCAGTGAACTAATACCTTTGTGTGTGTGTGTGTGTGTGTGCGCACAGAAACTCTCTCGTGAGCCGTCAGATGACGACTGTTTCTTTGACCTGCTGAGAAAATTTCAGAGCAGCCGATTGGACGACCAGCGCTGTCAACTGGATGAACTGCCCAATGGAAACTCGGCAGCTGGAGTAGAGCGGAACTCACTGAATGACATCATCGGTCAGCCGCGCCACATTCTGTTTTTATTGTATTATCGTATTTATTAGTAGTGGGCCATTAATACAGCAAGATTATTATGGTGCGGTTGAAAAGAATTAGTGGCGTTAATCTATTCACCATGTTTTTTGGCAGGCGTGAACTCAAAACACAACGATTAAACAGAAAAACACTGTCACGACCAGGCAAATGTGCTGAGATTGACTCATTTACAAACAATTTGTCCAAGCTTTGACTTTATTAAAAAATGTACATAAATGCTTCATACATGCATATTACAGAAATTCACACATGAAGTTGCTTCAGGAAAAAATGTATTTTTAAGAAACTTTCCGATGGAAATCTAGACAAGACCAAAGTTATTTTGATAATGTCGAGTTCTTTTGGTCTCAAGTACAGTATCACTTAAGCGCAAAGCATCCCTTATATAATGCAGAAAATGCCTGTTTGCTTCGATTAATCTATATTGATTTGAAGACTTGGATTAATCTAGATCAAAAGTTTAGACTCAAGTCTGGCTATCTATCCATCTATCATCTATCCATCCAATCAAACGTAATCTTGCTGTGTATAAACATATCCATATACACGTGTCTTTTTTTTTAGTTTTTATTTATAATCCATAATCATGTTGGCGCCGCAGATGGCTAATCCCTAGCTCTGTAACCACAGAACCTGGCAATAAACTTGATTCTGGTGTTGATATTGTCAATATAATGGGTGAATAATGGATGATTGTGTGCTTCAGACACCAGTCTTCTGTCGTCGCCTCAGACTGAGGAGCTGTTCGACCTGATCGCCAGCTCTCAGAGTCGTCGTCTGGACGATCAGCGGGTGAGCGTCAACGGTTTGCCCGGCCTCAGGATCACCCACAACAACCTGGGTCACCTGTGCGGAGAGGCCGAGTGTCTGGAGCCCAGCGACGACTTCTTCAACATGCTCATCAAGTGCCAGGTAACCATACTTAAGTAAAAGTACAGATACGTACTGTATAAGTTACTCCAATACAAGTAAAAAGTCACCACTATAAAAAAAAGATTTGAGTCAAAGTAGCAAAGTATCGAATTTTAAAAGAACTTAAGTATTTTACTCATACTAAATTTAGGCAAAAGAAAATACAAAGAAATGTGAAAAATGTCTCTTCATGAAGTTTTTTTTCTAATACAGAAATTCAAATGGTATTCAAAATTCAAATGAGCTTAGTTCTCAAAATTCACAATTCAAAAATGGTAAAACTAAATAAATAAAGAACAAAAAGTCAGTCTCAATCAAACCCGAATGTGCAAAAGAAATAAAATAAATCCTATACAATAAAATCCTGGTAAATATTCACGTCTCTAAGTCGCGTTCACGTGGTTTCTAATTCACAATCAGCTTCCAGTATCTTCAGCAGACGACAGATGGCAAAATCACCTCGTTAGCACAAGAAATGAACAAAAAAAATCGATTATGGTTTGTCGTGCACAATCAAAATGTAACAAGTAACAGTAAGTGTGAATTCAAATGTAGTGGAGTGAAAAGTACAGTTACTCAATCACGAATGCAGTGGAGTAGAGAGTAAAAGTTGCTTCTATTTTTGATACTCAGTACAAGTACGAAGTAGCCAAAAACATACTTAAGTAAAGTAACGAAGTACATTTACTCAAGTACCTTACACCCCTGCAGGTAACACAACAGCATCACATTCAATCTATTCAAAACACTGGATGCCTCCACTTACAAACGACTGTTGTAGAAAACACACCAGAAAAAAAACGTTTCCTTTGATGAAGCGTCGTCAAGAAAATACAGTCTCTTTTACAAAATTATTTCACTGTACGAAAGGCCAAATGTTGTAGCGACAAGAATGTAAAGCGAGTTTTTTTGTCTTACCACTAATATGCAGGGAGATATTTTGCGTGAAACATGCAGGAGTCCAAACGTGTAAAAACATAATATAAAACAAAAAATATAACAAAAAAAAAAACACTTTTACAGAAGTAACACTGCTACAGAAATCACGCAGGACGAACTGACCACACTATTGACTAAGGATGTTTCATTTTGACGAGACGCGGAGAATTAAAGTATTAGTGCAACCCATCGTCATATTATTTCGCAGAACCATCATTACAGAGCGTTCAGAACAGTGCCGTTTAATTACATTAACCCGAGTGAGACAGGTTGGCGCTGATCCAGCCACGTCACAGTCATCGTGTGGATGTGACATGTTTTTTTTTATTACAGTTGTTACCACATTTCATTACCACTGTAAATACTTTGACTTGAATATGTTGTGTATGTGTGTAAACAATAATAAATGTATCATCTCAGTCATCCAGAATAGACGACCAGCGCTGCTCTCCCCCCGGAGGTGGTCCACGGGCTCCTACCGTCCCTGACGAGGATTTCTTCAGCCTCATACAGCGGGTCCAAGCCAAACGAATGGACGAACAGCGTGTCCAGCTCCCGTCCGACCAGCAGGGGGAGCCAGAGGACGAGCCAAACCACTCTCTGTGAATCTCATGACGCCAAATAACAACTTACTAGTTCTCTGAGAATACTTTTCAGCGGAAATAGATTCTTGATAATGGATAATAGAGTTTGCCACGATTTTACGTCAAATTTTAAACGAAGTGACATGACGACACAGGTGCCATCTCAGTGCGACTTCTCGTGTGCATTACAGCCAGCGATCGGTTGGATTCGGTCTGAGATGCAATGAAGATGAAGTGAAATGTATTTGCACTCTCTGACCTTGTGAAATCGGTTTAACCATAGAAGTGGAACTAACGAGGTAAAACGTTTGAGTTTTTCGCTGAGACCAGACTTTCCGAAATCGAAAGTATGCGAGAAAATACCAGCACAACATGGTACGACAGTAACGGATCCCGGAATTCCGAGTTGTACAGTGACGGGTGGGGAAAAAAGTTGTTTAAATATGCTGCTTTTCGAATTTGATCGTGTTTTGATTGGCAAACATGTTGGTGCTTTTTGGACATTGTTTTAGTGGTTCAGCATTTATGTCGAATTTACTGCTCGTTTTAGATTCGGCGGACAGGATTGGCCATTTTCGACACAACATGCTCCGCCTCTTGTTGCTCAAGATTGTCCAATGAAAACGCTGCCTCACACCGTCTCGCGCATCCACTGCCTTAAATCTCTCCTCAGACTTTGATTGTACTGGGCGATATTGTATTTCTCAGCACTTGCTGGTTTAGTGCGTGTTTACTGACAGTATTGCTGTTCTGCGTGTTACAGGGCTGCCGTCTTATATCGCAAACGCGTTTCGTGCTTCGCTTTATCTCGCTTGCTTTTCTAACTCCGCTACCGCTACAAAGACACCAGGGCTCTTCTTTACATTCAGGTGTGTTTATGAAACGCGTGTAATTGTGTAAACTGTGTAAATGTGACGTGGTTGTGAGATATTTTTGGTTCACGGTTGTTGCAATGCATCATGGGAGCCTGACATGAGCGATGCGGTTTGATGATGCTGGAAGCTAGACTAACATGAGTAATGACGTGATGTTTTTGATATTGTGATGCCATTTCCCAGTTTTCGGGCCCTCAACCGGCCCTTGAATCATTTCACTGCCATCTAGTGGTTCAAATATAGCATGGCAGCTTTTTTGTTTCGTTTTACCAGTAAGTGAGGCTTGAGAAAGTGAAATTCTGTTAGATTAAAAAGTAAACAACTATGAATTGGAGAAAAAAATAAGTTGTTAAAAAAGGGCACACTTTTATTATATTATTGATTGGACAAGTAAATGTTAAATAACTTGTAACTTGTAATAAAACCAAATAAACAATCTTAATCTTTTGATATGAACACATCTACAGATAATTCCAGTTAGAAAAATAGTTACTTTTGAATATTTTGGAATGTGTCTTTCTAGTGACTCTTAATCTATAGACTGTGATCTACCATACATTATTTTAACTCTTACTCAGCTGAAATTGATTTTGGTGTGTGTTGTAAATGTATACTTTCATTTTAACGTCATTTGCCTAGTTAATAGAGTAGTATAAAAGATTGGATAAATTAGTTAGATTTTGATAAAGAAAATGTACACAAAATACACAATTGTAATGATGAGGAAACGCTGCGCTAAACTATCAGTGACGAATCACAAATTAACAATGTTTGATGTTTTTATTTGTGTTGCCTTTATTTGGTATGATATTGTGAAAAGATCTATATATTCTGTATGTAAATATTCTTTGTATTTATCGCTAATTAACATAAAGTTTCATTCTTTTATTAATTGATGAGTTTATTTATTCATGAATAAATGGTGAAAAATACATTGTTCAATCTCATTCCATTCCATCTAATTTTTACCCTCCATTTAATTTCAGATATGAGAAACAAAAAATGTTTCGGACAAACCCAGATTTTGGCCAGTGATGGCCACTGGTTTTTCCTTATTTTGGGATTTGGCCGGCCAGTCCAAGTGTCAAACCGAAGAATGGAGAGAAATTATTGAAATGTGTAGATTATCTTCAAATAAAGGTTCAAATTTAGTTTTATCCGTTTTAAAAATGCAATTCTTTCAGAATCATATCTCCAATTTATATACTGACACCTGAAGTTCCTTATCATATTGAAAATCCACCAGAAAAGTCTTGTAGATTAATTGAATTTAATAGATTAGACATGATTTAATGACTTTTTAATATGTGCAAATGGAAATGTCACTTGTAGCCAATAAGACTCAGTAGCGCTTATCGCATTTAAATAATTAGCCAACAAGCGATGCAAAATAAATGAGCAGAAAATATTTCGTATAATTGAGTTTTTCATTATATTCAAGGTGTTTGAATTATACTGGGCAAGTAATCAAAAGTATTACAAGAAAAATCACATATGAACTAAAATTCACAAAAGAATAGAATATTAATTAATCATTTAAAGAATACGTGTAATTGTAGATGTGATGCTAAGTAAAACCATAAACACTTAAAAACGGCAGATTTGAGATGGAAACAAAGGATTTTTGAACAATTTATGAGAAAAAAATAAATTCAAGTCATCTAGAGAAAAAAGAAAATCCAATTTCAAAAGTAATTGACAGAGTTTTGTAATCTAACCTCAGACGTGAAGCTCAATCGTCTCCACTTTGCCCTAATAATTTTTTTTCAAACTTGCCCTTTCACATTTATTACTGATTTGTCCATCGTCTCAGACACCGGATTCCCACCCAAGCCCCCCCACCCTGGTCTTCCCAGAGTTCCCTGCGTCCGCCTGAGCTGTCAGGGCTCTATATAAAGCTGGAGCCGGGAGAGGGAGAGGGAGGTCACTCTGACAGACGGGAGCCGGACACACACACACACACTCCGAGAGGGAGCGAGGTCAGTACTGAGCCACTACAAAGCGCGGAAATGAGATTGACCTCATTGTGAATGTGCATGAGAGAGAGAGAGAGAGAGAGAGAGAGAGAGAGAGAACTAAGCTCTTTAAACTGCGTACTGCCAAGATTCCGAAAAGTTGTGCCCTGCATGAGAATTGCAGGGAGAAGGAGCTTTTCTGTTTCTCGGCGGATCCTGAAGATCCTGCTCTGCTCATTCCATCACTGTGGCAAAGCGGCATGTCTTCCTGCTCAGTGAGACCATGAGGCTGTGCTATTGATGGAATGGGGATAGCGTGTCCTGTACTGTAAACACTGCTGTACTTTACGTCAAACCAGCCGCTCTCCTCTTAAAGGGCCAGCGGCCTTTAAACCGTCACTATGGCAACCGTCAGACTGCTGAAATGCCAGGAGCAAATGTGAACACACTCTTGGAGTCGTGCGTAGACAGCTGCAAGGGAACGGGGCCTTTTTTTAGCACCTCTCCATTACTGGAGCGAGGAGAGACGATAGGGCCGTATTTCGAGGTTTACCAGCTTCACCCTTCAGGAAGCACCACCCGTGATGTGCATTGAGAAGAGGAAAAGGAGAGTCTTGTTTCTACGCTGATTTTCCTGAAGAAGCTTCATCTGGCTTGATGACTTGAAGAGTTTGGTCAGACGCAAATTTGGTTTGACCAGCGGTAACAGATTTTTACCTCACTCTCTGAAAGCCTTCAAATATCTGAGTCACAAACGGATGTTATTTGAATTGTGTCCTTGAATACTTGTCGAACTTTACCAATCACATTTCAGCCATAATTTGTCACCGTGCGAGCCAAATAGGCTCCGCCCCAGCCTTCAATCTATAATTTGCAGGCTCTCTCGTTATAGAACACACCGCTTTCATCCACCAATCAGGTTTGAGTTGAGGTGTTCACCAGGGCCGATATCTGGACATTTTCCAAGCCGTTGATTGAACGGAACGTTTGACTTTTAAACGTTTTAATGGCAGTGTGGGACTATGTGATGGAACACGAGCTTCTCTAGAACTGAACTAATGAACTGATTTTGAGACTTTTCCGAGCGGACTTTACTATGTTGTGAAGTCAATATGGCTAGTAGTGTTATAGCTATTGTGCTATAGTCATGTGACCCATCATGTAGTAAAAACGTCTGTTCCTGTGATGGGCGATCTTAACAGTCTGTAGCTGCAGTCGGAGACTTGTTCATCCATTGTTCATCTGTTGGATAATTATTGGGCAAGATTTATACACTGTAGCTGATTTTGATACTGTATTTCTGAACGTTCCGATGATTTTTATAGCCATTAAGTCAATACCGAGGAGCGGGTTGATCTTACCTACCAAGATTTGTGGTGAACTCAAGAGATTTGGCCTTGTGTGTTTCTTGCATCATCTTCAAGAGTTCCTTATAAGTGCTTCATTCTTTGGGAATTGAACATATGACCTTCCATAATTAGGGATATGCCGGAAATACAACCCCCGGGTGAACTCATGACCTTTGGTGGTGCCAACATCACAAGAACCGCTTATCAGAAGCGTGAAGTTCGTTCATATTTCTTCATCCTCTTCTTGGGAATTGAACCTCCAACCTTCTTCACGATGCAGGCTGGGAAACCTAGCTATAGCAGAGCTCCCACAACCTCACGGAACCTTTAACCTCTGGATGTGTTACTGAGAAGTGTGGGTTACATCTCGTCTCATTCAGCTCTGTTTGAGAGAGGACGTGTAAGCTCAGTGACATGGAGAGATGGTTTGTTTGTCTTCCCATATTTCTGAAGGAACCCCATGATGCTGTTTCCCGTTCTCACAATTTCTCCACTTGAAAATATTCAAGTGCTCGCAGAAAAAAAACTATAGTGTTGTTAGCCACAAAGTGCTGAATTGTTTTAAGAGATTAGCTTCAGAGCTTTAGTGTGATCAGTGCGGCTTTTAACAGATGTTATCATACGTAGCCCAACGCATCTCCAGCTGAACGTCACACCAGTGCTGAAGGGGTTAAACCATCATTTAACACAAGTGACGTGTCACATAAGCAGGTCATAATGTAAAGCTCCTTCCACACCGCAGACGTCCTCACTAACCCATGAGATTGAAAAACATTGCTGTGTTATGACAGTTAATGTGACAAAGAAGCACGTCTATCTCTCTCCACTCTCACATTACAGTATAATCACAGGTTTAAAGATTCCAATGAGTACTGAATACTGCATACTAAATTTGACAAATTCACTCACAAATTGGACATTAGATGCAAAATTAAATTATTATTAAACGTAATTTTATAGTATTTACAGTTAGAAATGTAAAAAGTAGTCAAATATACATTTTATTATTGTTATACATTGTATATTGTTATTATTGTATGGCCTTTAAAATACACATTTCAGCGTTACATGGTCTAAATTTAAATTTCTTAAAATGTAACAAAAAAGCATGTAATTTATAAAAACAAAACGTTTTGAATAAATTAAATATATGAATCATTTTTTTACACTAAAGAAAAACATGTTTCAGCTAATAAGATGGGCTAATAAGATAAATCTAACATTTTTTTTTAATTCTCTCAATTTAAACAGTGTAGTATTCTTAGTTTAAATACTAGTCAATTATTGAACATTACACGTTTACAAATCATTCCATCACATCTGTACGAACAGCAGCTTGGTGAAATTCTCGAGTTACGTCACCTCTGCAATGTGTCCTTAGTCACGTGATCGCCGTCAGGCCTACGACCAAGAATCTCCATAATTGGCCGATGCGTCCCAAAGCGTCCGATGCTGACATTGGCACTTCGAGTGGCATTTACAGCGCCGGGTCACCCGCCTCGTAAAAGCATGTAAATGGAGGACGTAACAGAGCCGCGACTCTCACCACTGGCATTCGAGGCACTGTTGTGTCACGTGACCCGCGGTGACGTCACGCGCAGAAAGAGGAGCGTTTATCCTCGTCGTCCCGTGGGCTCGGACGCGGAGCCGCGCAAAGCTCGTCCACAGTAAGATCTGCGCACCTTCTCCGTTTATATAATTCCGACCTTTCGCGATTTAATAAGTCCTACACGCAGAGCTCGTGCTGACAGTGTGTGTGTGTGTGTGTGTGTGTGTGTGTGTGCGCGCGCATGGTTTCTTTTTTTCTTGCGCAACGGTGCGTGACGTGAATGCATCACCACTGCGGACGTGAGAAATTAATTTAGCGCAATAAAAAAAATAAAATATTCGAGTTTGACATTTCGTCGCAAACTTAACGTATCGCACTGTCGCGCAATAGTGTCCCTCTTCCTGGTTGTGAGGGAGGAACATGTTTCTGCACTCACCGCTTCTGTGTGTGTGTGTGTGTGTGTGTGTGTGTGTGTGTGTGTGTGTGTGTGTGTGTGTGTCTGTGTGCGCGCGTGCGTCTGAGAGAGAACGGGAAAGCGCGTGCGTGTGCTATCAGGTGTCAAGAGACAGTTAAATGTGCAGAGTTTTACGATAATTCAGTTGTAAAATTAGTTCAAACGGTTAACGAGGAAATCCAAAAG
>MU204310.1:2351290-2363533 GCA_017309775.1 Paedocypris sp. Pulau Singkep
GTACAGTTACTTACTGTAAAAATGACTCCATTACAAGTAACAAGTCACCAATTTCAAAAATTCTTGAGTCAAAGTCCCATTTTAAAAGAACTTAAGTATTAAAAAGTATTTTTATTTGTGCTCAGCATAGGCCAAAAAAAAAAGAAGTGTGAAAACAAACTATTGTTTTCCAAGACAGAAACAGAATTTAACCTCAATGTTTGAAAACTGGTAGAACAAAGTAGATAAAAAGAACAAAAAGTCAGTCTCAATCACTTACATTTACAAGTCATTACAATGATTAATCTGATTAGTAAATTATATATTATATGTATTATATAAAGTTATATATTATATAATAACATTTGTAAAACACATTTTTACGCAGAATATCCACAGGATTTGCAAGAAAAGGACAAGCCATTGTAACAGACACGGAAACTTACTTGCGTCACATGTCGCTTTACTCGCACCTAACTGGTCAGTTATCAGTCTGCGATCTCAAATCCAGAACATAGCCTGCCCCGGAGCAGGCTAGCTGTGTAGCATCAGTTACTATGGCGATGAACACCGATCACAGCTGAGCTACTTTCATAGCACCCAAAACCTAGGATTGGCACAAACTAACCCTAAACTTACCTGGCTAGCCAACTAATCCGGCTTCATAGTACAGGCCTCAGGTCAAAATGACTCTTTGAGTTGTGTTGATGCTGTTTCTAGGGTTTGGCCACGTGTGTTCTTTGACAAGGCTTACCACAATGAATGTTTATATCTTTATTGCAGGTAAAGGTGAATAGTAAAAAAAAAAAAATCTTCAAGTAAATCCAAATGAGATGAAGAGATCTTCAAAATGCGTTTGCCTTTGCTTTGCTTTGCTCTTGGCTTTGCTCTGTTTTGTTCTATTTGTCCCTGTAAAGAATTGTGTGCCCATGTGGCTTCCAAACAACATTCTTTTGTTCCTCTCTTTTGGTTCAGTGACGGCCATCTTAAATATATAGGGTCACGCCTATTCCATTTCAAAATAAAAGTCTAATAATAGGAAATTAATGAATTGAACAAAATGGCAAACAAAGAAGCATTGGTATCACAAAAATACATAAATAAATAATAATAAAATAAATAAATAATAATAAAATAAGTAAATAAATGTTACTAACTAGGAATGGCTCCTACAAGTTGAATTAAATGAGTAAATGTTGCTAGACACTAGTCTTACACAAATTCCATTGTTCTCCAATATTTAGAGGACGCAAGGTTTACAATTACAAAAATAGACAAAAAGAATTAAGGCGGTAATGCCCTCTCCAGGAAAAAAACCTGATCCTGTCTGTCCTGGTCTTGTTTTTGTTTTGTCGGAGATCATTTGGGACCTACCACCACCTCCTTCCAAATCCGAGTGCGTGAAATGATGTGCTGAGGTGGAGTTGCCACCACACCCTGGGCTTGTTTGCCACGTGTTTGAGTTTGAATCCATTCATTAGTCCATGTTTAGTTACCCCGTTTACCTGATTGTTCTTGTATTTATGGCCTGTGTTTTCTTGTTGTTAGTTTTGGATTGATCTTGTTCTTGACCAGTGTGACCCATCAGTTTCTGAATAAAAGTAACGTCCTTGCAATTGGGCTTGAGCTCCTGTGTCCTACTGTGACAGAATTGTGATGCTGATTCTTTTAATATATTTATTAACAGAAAAGCTCTTTCACAGTCTGGAAAAGATTTACAGAAAAAAATCATTTACAGTAAGACATTTTGCAGTAAACAGTTTTTTTTTTTGCCAGAACATATTATCGTGTTTATGTGTTTACACTGGATTCCTCAGCATTGTCATTGGAATTGAAACTTTACACATGTATAAACTCTACAACAAGTTTCAATTAATTTACCATTCTAGTTGAACGTGTCTCAATGTCTCAAATCAATAAAAAGTGTACAAGGTTGTTTAACATCACACCCACGTCAGACAAAACTTCCAGTCTTGAATTCAGCACCATGGACCTGCACCTTGAAGGAGCTTGTAAACGGTCTACCTCAGAGTCCAAGACGTGTGGATGTTCCTCGTTGAACTCTGTGAGTAGCAATTGTTCGACATCAAGCTCTGAGGCTTCAGGACTGTTGACGCTCTGGACTTTTCTGGGCTCATGGGCTGTTTTGCTCTGGAACCAGCAGTGAAGCAAAAGTTCGTCCAGGGGAAGTCGAAACACTGGGTCGCTTCTCAGGCAGCCACAAATGAAATCACAGCACTCCTTCGTCAGGCCAGGCCTGGACCAAGCGTTGACCTCGATCTGAGCCTTGTCCTGATTGGTCAGTTCGGCTCCACAAATCAGAAAGTACAAAACCATCCCTAGTGAAAATACCGTGGCGGGTTTGGCGTGGCACGTTCCGTAGTCGGTGCATTCGGGCGGCTGGTAAATGTCTGTGGCGCAGCAACTGTCGTAAGCACAACTCTTCATGAGTCTCCCGCAGCCAAAGTCGATGAGTTTTATCTGCAAGGTGTCACTGTTGATCAGGATGTTTTCCAGTTTGACGTCTCTGTGAAAAACTCCTCGCTCGCAGCAGGTGACGGCCGCCTGAACCACCTGACGCATGATGATGCCAGCCTCCGTCTCTGGGATACTGTGATCTCTGCTCTTCAGATAGTCAAACAGGTCCAAACAAGGCGAAAACCTCTCCACAACCATCACGTAGTAGTCAGCGTGCTCCTTCCAGTCGATCAGCTGAATGATGTTCGAGCTGGTGGAATCATCGCTCACCAGCTGCATGAGTGCCACCTCCAGAGGAACAGGACTGAGATGATCGGCCAAGCAGATGTTGTCAGGGCGTTTTGCAGCATACTTCAAGGCCACTTCCAAACCGTCTGCTTCACACGTGGCTTCAAACACAACTCCGAAACCTCCTTGTCCAAGCCTTTTTCCTACTTTATAACAGCGTGAATTGATTTCTTCAGAGATGCCAGGTTCCTCGTTCTCCACCAGTATCTTCTCCAGCAAAAACCTTTTCAACTCTTCAAAATTGTCCTCCAGCAAGTCCTCCTCGCCGTCTTCCAATATCCTGTCCAACAAAAACTTTTTCAATTCTTCCATATTGTTCTCTAACAAGTCCTCTTCCTCCGACTTCTCATCCAACATCTTCTCAAAAAATGTATATAACAGCTCCAACTTCCTCTCCAGTGACTGCTCCTCTGACTCTTCCTGTCCATTATTGTCTTTTTCAGTAGTCTTTCTTTCTTTCCAGTAAATACGGCTCAGATCCGAAGTTGTAAATGGAGTTGCAGCACGAATTTGAAAATGGTCAGTTTTTACCTCAGGTCTCTCCACCAGCACTGACAAAGTCATTTCCAAAGTCAAAATACAAGAATTGTCTCCGCTTAGGTATTCAGGAGAATTCTTCACAATTTATTGTTAAATCGACGTAAACAGGACGTCGTTGTGCTGTTTAGCAAATTTCCAAAGTTTTTTTATGAGGAAGATGAATATTTTCAGTTTTTACCACAGGTCTCTCCACCAGCACGGACAAGTCATTCCCAAAGTCTTGAAAAGGTGAAGATCCCTTCCCAAAGAAATTTACCTGTCGCGTGTCTCGCTCACAGGAAAATTGAGTATTATTTGTTGCTGTAAACACGACATCGTAACTATGGAAACCTCCCCTGAACGTACACGTGACCAGACGCGTGACAGTGCGTCCGCTGATGACGTAGAAAAAATGATGGTTTCCGAAAAAGTTGGAAATCGCCGGTGGATGAAACTTTGACTCCATCGTATTTCTACTTTTATTTTTCGCTTGGGACTACGTGCAAAATAATCTGCTGTGCTTTAAAACCAACTGTTCATCTCGGATGTATGCAGTCAGTTTTGCTTTTCAATCTGTCGTGGTAAGTTAATACACAACACTTAACCTAACTGAAATAAATATTGTTTGTGCTATGTTTTTCTTGATATTTAGCTTTCATTAGTTGATAAACAATGAGGTAATATCCCGCGTAGTTTGTGCTTGCGCGAGAGTTCGTTCTTGCACCAGCCAAAATATATAAAACCACATTAAAATGGGATTTAATGTAGGAATTCCCTGACGCACCTATTTCTAAACACGCGTTTTTGCCAATGAAATCAGTATCGGTAATCAAAAGTGGTCTTTGAATTTACTTGAACATTTTTGTCAAAGGAAATTGCATTTTATAAACTACACAGCTCATATGCATCTAAAGAAATGTACTAATAATGGTTTGAAAGCCTCCATGAAGGCCTAAACTGAGTAAAAACATTTTTGCACATTTTCAACAACATTAGTCCATTGAGTCTTAGTTAATCTAGAAGTATAATATCAATGCAAAAGATTGTATTGTATAATAATATTCAATTCAATTCAATGTAGTATATTGTAATATCTTCCTTCTATATTATCAGTCTTGTGCAAGTTACTTATCTTGACATGTCTCCTGTATTACTTTAAAGTTACTTTCATCAAAATAACTACAGAAATGAACATCCTAAAAGGACAAAGTGTACACTTTACATCCATTTTATTTAGCATCCAGTAGAAGACGATGTTATGCAGCCTATTCACCTATACAAACTACTAACAGCAAAATAATTTATCACAGGCAAAGTCTGTTAAATGTATGGTAGACATCAAGAGAATTTCTGGCAATTTCTGTGAATAGTTTGGGTGAACAGTCCTTATCGTATCGCACATAAGCCACTCTCGTGAATGTATTTCTGCCTGCCTTGTTTATCATCTTTGCCTCTTTGGGGTCACGCAGCATTTCAGAATACAACATTCTTCCAGTGAAATGGAGATGACTGACACATTGCTGTTTATTCACAAACAGAAAATATGAAATTTCTGACTTATTGGCTTGAGGGCAAAAAGTTTGATGTACAGTAAGGCAAGTGCCACTGAGCATGTAGCAAATAAAATATTACTGAAAATGTATTATGCCTTACACTTCTGCGTTAGAGCAAAAAGTAATACATTGCTGTAACACGTACGTTACTTTTGTAACGCATTACTCTCAACAATGCTTATCAACCGGCTTGTATTAGAACCGTTTTCTCTGACATGACTTGCAATCTTATTTTTATTATTTGCGGCATTTCTGAGCGTTTTGTTTTGCATCCACTTTCATTTCATGTGAAGTAGACATTTGTGGTGATCAGATGGTTTATTTATGTGTTTTGCATGTTCAAAAAAAATTAAAACGGTTCTGCCAGATTTTCTGATGTTCTGACATTTTTATGGCCCCCTTTATTGTAGCAACTATCGTGTTTACATAAATATGAGCACCCCTTTTATCAAATTTTAGACACTCAGAATCTCAGTTTGTGCTTGTATGCGCATCTTTCAAAAACAAAACAACGGGAATGTAGCGGTGTGCTTCTGCTTTGTGTCCTCTGTTGTTTTTTTAAATACTTGTTCCAAGCATTTTTGTTCTGGTAAGTAATCTAGCTGCAACCTTCTGAACTATTTGAATTTGAACTATTAGTTGGACAGAAGAACGATCCCAGAAGACCGATGCAGTAACCAATCTCTAGAGCTAATGTAGCAAAAGAGACGAGCTGAGAAAAGAACGAGTTTAGTTGGTTGAGATTTTCACACTTGCGATGCTTTCAGTGCTTCTCTTCTAGAAGATCGGCAGGATTTGGTTTCTTGGACTGGACGGACCTGAGAGCCGTGTTCCTCACAGGAACTCCCGAGTCTGCTAACATTAACTACATCTTATCTCTGTGTCTTTCAGTTGAGTCCGTGGACCCTGAACAAGGAGAAGACGGGGCAGAACCACCTGGAAGACAGTCACACTGGTGAAAAAGCTGCTGCAGTGAAGTGTCTGTGACAGAGACTCGACTTGTATTCTACTCTCTTTCCGTCTCTGTTTGAGACTCTTCACCCACTCCGGATCTGAACACTGGTTTTGCTTTACTCTGCACACTTCTTCCTCCTGAGGCCGTGTGCACTGTTGTGAACCTTTCCGTGTTGTAGTGATTCCGTCACCTCGTGTTTTAATCTGTCGGCATTGAGGAGGTCTCCGCTCTCTCGCTCTGCTCTAGTTCCAGACTGTAAATCACATTCATACTGATGTTAAAATACATACATTAAAAATGATTCGATTAAAACTGTCGCTCTTCTGGTCAGATTATCTGCTTTTGTTTGGCTCTATTCTTGTTCTCTAAACTTGGATTTCTTTCTTTCTCTGATGCTTAAAACTGAGCACCCATGTCTTTGGGTTTCAGAGCAAATTGAGTTTTTCCATTTCCCAATACTGTAAGTGGTTTGTGTGTCCTGAATCTGAAATTAAAAGATTCTACCATTTTATTTTGATTAGTATTATTTTTCTAATAAAAATACTGTACAATATCATTTTTTTCATTTCTTCAAAATAACTAATAATGGAATGGATTCATATTTAGTATTTAGTGCAGGGTACATACACTTTGTAAAAGGTACAATTTAAGCATTTTCACAGTCCATGTTCAATTGTTTCCAGCATCGTACAGTTGTGGTAATATATACATTTTAGGAACCCTAAACTGGACACTTTAACACTTTAGTCAATTTATTTTTCTCACTTTTTGTATTTTTATTCACATTTCATATTGTATCCTTAAAACTACTGTATTTTACTGTACTTCTATTCTTTGTATTTCCCTTTTGATCCTTTTATTGTATTTCCACCATCCCAATGTTAAAATGCTGGAACAATCAAAACTCATTTCACTACATGTTGTACCACGTATGCTATGTATGCGACCAATACAGTTTTAATTTTTAAATTTGATACACAGTGTATATGTAAAGTATATGAAGGCATACCTAAATACATTCAAAATCAAACTGTACCATTTTATATCACATTAGAAGATATTATGTGAAAACAAACAAAAACAACGTGGTGCTTTGTAATAACAATTGGGCTACTGTCTATCTAGTAGACTGTCAATTTCACGCTATGTGCAACAAATAAATGAAATGTATGAATGACTCGAAGTGACTTTATAATATAACAATAAAGTAACTTTATTGTTCAAGAGTTTAGATCAATCACTTTTTTCAGTGGAGCAGCTGTTTGAATGTTAGGCTCCCGAACTTTGAATTTTATTCCTTATCCTAAAAGACGATCTATTCAGTCAGAGAGTTGTTTGTTGTGAATTAAGTACATATACTGTATTTACATTATCAAAGACCTCGTTTGAAATGCAAGCATTTTCAGGGATTTCAAGTAAGAACCCTGTTAGTGTCAGTAACACGAAACAGTAACATAAAACCAAACCCAAGTAAAACAGTAATACATAAATTAAAAAATATATATATTAAATTTATAAATATAATTTAAAAGAGTATAATAAAAACGAATAAATAAAAAAAAAACGAATAGAGATCCAGATGTCGTGACGTGTGGTCAGGTGGAACTGTCACACCTTCAACACGCTCGGCACATTTCAGAATAAAGGTCTCCAACACAAACAGTTCGGTAGATGAGACTGTAAACCCCAATAACTGTCAGTTTAAAATTACATCAAATATATATACACACTTATAACAACACAGAGGTATTTATTTACACTATACACAATGAGCCAAATAAAGGTATATTCATCGGGGACTTTTCACGCGATGTTTTTCCTTTGCATACCACCACCTTGGTGTGGCAAGTGACGTAGTTGGCTTTGAAACTCCAAGCCAATCAGAACGCGCAAATTTTTAAAATGATCAGGTTTCGAACTATAAACGATGAAGATCTAATATAACGTTGACCTTTCGTCTTCACTTCACTTCCGCCACTGTGCACATCAATAGCTGATCGATTACAGTTGTTGTTTCGAGCCGAGTTGCAGCGATATACGAATAAACGGATATTTTTCCTTTCGTGTGTTGCCATTACACAGGTAGGAATTTAATTTGAGAATCTCATTAATGCGAAAATAGTATATTTTCAACCGATGCGTCGGTGTAACATTTAAAATTCGCTTAATAAAACCCGCGAAGAAATTTGTAAACGAACATTGACATAGAAAAAATGGTTACATTTTTTATTTATTCGTCTCAGTGAGATTAATAACTAACTCCATGTATGAAAACAAGCGAAAACTCGTCTCGCTTTTCTTTATTCTTCCACTGCAAATATTAAACATATAAAAAACGAGTTACCGAGATTATGTTTTAATAGTTTTATGGCAGGTTGCGTTATTACGCGCGTTCGTGAGTTTTAAAAAGCTCGCGCATCGACGGTTATTCCTCGTGCACGCGTTTCCGTGATTTCCGTTAAATCTGAAACGGGAAAGTAAATTGTTATCGCGGCTATAAAAAGATTCTGTTGATTAACACTTCACTTAACTAACTAGATAAATGCAGTTTGCTGTTTTTCTTCGTAAACCAACCACTCCATTTGAAGTATTTTAGTAACCTTTCTTTGTTGGGAAAACCAATTCAAGAAATGATCAAGACACTTCTAATCGACAAAGCTGCACCAAAATAATTGTTTATTGCTTTAATGAGTCTCATTAAAATGACTAGTCTCACTTTTCGGTCCTCTTGAACCATGTGGAGAAGTTCAGAGCATTTGTAAGGCGCTTTTCACAGTTTTAATTGTCTCAGCGAAAGAAAAAACAGTAAAGCCGAGTTTATAGCGTAGAACTGCAAAAATCATCTTTTAATTTTGGTTCTTCTAGACTTTAATTACATATTCATGTACAATTCATGACGGTACATTAACACATTTGACTCTCTTTTCAGTGCTCAGCATGCCAACACCAGGGAGTCGAGAGAACTTTGTCGTCGGCTCAGCTGATCTAGACGACGACCTCACCAGTCTCCACTGGCTTCAGAACTTCCACGTCGCCTCGAGATCCTCAGGAAGGTTCCAGAGCTCCAGCTGCCATCAGTTACAGCGCTTCCACTCACCCGGTGACACGGCCTCCACAGCGTTGCTGCAGGCACCTGTGAAGACCACCACGCCCTGCAGAGGGTTGCTTGCACACGGGCAGCCCCTGGCGTTCCAGAGACTTCCGCAGGAGGACCTGGACTACAGAACAAACTGTCGTGCCAAGCCGCCCTATTCCCGTGTCACCCTCATTGGCATGGCGATACAAGCCGGCAACGGCAAAGCCACACTTTCGTCCATATGCAGCTGGATCAGAGAGCATTTCGCATATTACAGATGTGCTGAGTCATGTTGGCAGGTAAATTACTTTGTTTCATGAAATTACCGAGACAAAATAGTTTCAATTACTTTGTGAAATGTAGTTAGCTTGAATTCATATTATATTTTGATCTTTTACCTTGCAGAATTCCATCCGTCACAACCTCTCTGTGAACAAGTGCTTTGTTAAGGTGCCGAGGCAAAAGGGTGAGCGAGGAAAAGGCGGTTATTGGCAGATTGATCCTCAAAGTGGACATAAGTTTGTGAACGGAGTGTTCAGACGCCAACAGACGACCGCCACACACACACACACACAAACTGGACACTTCTCACCGTCCTGCTCATCACATGCCACTTCTCGCAGCATCTCAACTGTCCCACAGCCAGCAACAGGACCAGCACACAAGCAAGGTCAACGTCCGATCAAGGGGATTTTCGAAAACTTGGACGTGGCTGTAACGCAGGGAGCAGACGATGAGCTGTCTTCTTTCCTTACTGAGATGCTGAATGGTGATGACGGCGCAGTTTGGGATTGGAATTGTCTCGAGCTTCCTAGGGAAAACCAAACCGCCAACGATGAAAGACGAGGATTTGATCTGGTCACTTTTATTAATCAGGCAGCCAGCGACAATGACCAGATCTTTCAGAACATTGACAAAGCGAGCGATTTGGATCCATCCTAGCAAATTTGCCAAGTCATTTTTCCTTTTCATTTTATAGATTTGCATATGTAAACGGTATATATTTATAGATAACTTCAAAACTTTTTATTCAAATTATATATTTTGATTTAGATTTTGTTTAAATGTTTTAAAGCTTTAAGATTTATTTATAGTTTTGAACGTGTAAATAGTTTTGTAAGTTATGCCAATGTTACAGCTTTCTACATTCATGTCAGTTATGTCAATTTTTGTATTCACTAATATTTTTTAATTAAAACTCTTAAACTTTTAGAATTCCAGGTAGTGATTGATGTATCAAAATCTGGACCTGAAGTATTCACAATCCAACAGAACTGCCACGACTGTGGTGACATGAAACAGGTTTTTTTTTACTAATAAAACAAAGACAAACACTCACACTAACCTCGGGACAAACTCAGGAACACGCAGGTGTGACGACATTGACCTACGAGGAACACAAGAACAGGTGACACTTAAATAATGATGCAAACGAGGTACAATGAGCAACAGGTGAAACAGAAGAACCACATCTAAACATGGAAACACCAGGGAGATGGAGGCCGTGGCGACGTGACAAGAACGCTAAAGTTTTCATTACGACTGCTTGTGGCCAAGTGTGAGAGGAGCACTTTACAGTCATTTAGCAGACGCTTTTATCCAAAGCGACTTACAGGTCATTATATGACATATATTGACTTATATGTCAAATTCCTGCTTTGAATCGAACCCATGATCCAGTGTTTCAAAGACCAGCGCTCTACAGACCGAGCTACTGCACTGAAAAAAAAAAGATTTGCTGAATTAACATAATAAAATTATGGAAAGCATTTCCACCTGATAAAATGGTGTTGCTATACCAAGAAACAATTTCGCTCATCAAACAAAGTATGAACATGATGAAGCAACATGGCTTTTTATGGTTAATGGTACTTGCTGACCTTTCTTCAGTTCAACTAGATTATTTTGGGTTGATCAAACACGTTTTTAACAAGTTAGATGGAGCAACATAATTTCTTCTTGTTAATTTGGCCTGATGACATTGCTTCAGCTTCAAAAAAAAAATTAGTTTTTTTTTTAGGTTTTCTTTTGGCACTAACATAATATTCTTAGGTTGCTTGAATTTGCATGACAATAACGCCCTCCAATTAATATAGATACATATTCTTTAATGTTTTATATAGAACATTATTTTATTTACTTTAAGCTCTTTTAAGAGAGCGATGACAAAAGAGCCAACAGCAACAGCACCAGTTTTATTAGAAGTCTGATCTGCTTGAAGACTGAGACCGCATTAATTCAGACTCAGAGATCTAAAATTCGAAAATATAAAAATGCAGGTACAGTATATCTGTGTTTTCAAAGCCAAACCAAGACCAGTTTAAATATTGAGGTATTGGAATTGGCGCGTCATTACTGTACGTATATCGATAAAAGTTAATTATAAAAACACACTGTCTGAGACTTTATGTGATTTAGAATTCTCTCCGCTCGCATGTTTCTATTATTAAAAAGAATGTACTCCCCCGAGTTCACTGTGACTTCTATGCTGTCTCTCTCCCCTGCCCGTTTTTGGGATAAACTACAGAGTATAATCACTACATTTGTTTGGAAGCGACTAAAACGTTCTACAATGACATTCTGGTGTTCTTTCACTCCATAATTTTAATCTTTATCACTGGGCTTTTACACTCCGTCCACTACTTTGCTGGTTTGATGATAAAATAGAATTTTCGTTGCGCTGTCTCGAGGAAAATTCAGTTCTACCTCTAAAATATAATTTGCCAACATCCCTTCCAATATGTGCAAACTTCTCCAATCTACGGTATTTCTTCTAATAACGTAACTAGCTTTTTATAAACTTGATCAATCGTTTGAAACTATAAACGTTGTACTATGCCTATGTAGTGAGACATGCTGAAACTCGTCCTGATCTACACTAATAAAGATTTTGGAACACAATGCTCTCTTTCCACTCTCTAGTGCTCACTAATGCTCTCTAGTGGCCACATCGCTCTTTTCTCCCCAGGATTCCAACACATAACCACGGCTTTGTGTTGTTGTGTGAGCAGGGGTGTAAAGAGAATCAGACAGCAATACTTGAGTAAAAGTACAGATACTTACTGTAAAAAATTACTCCAATACAAGTAACAAGTTACCAATTTCAAAAAGGCTTGAGTCAAAGTAGCAAAGTATTCAATTTTAAAAGAACTTAAGTATTAAGAAGTATTTTTATTCGTGCTCAATATAGGCCCAAAAAAAAAAAAAAGAAATGTGAAAACAAACTATTGTTTTCCAAGACAGAAACAGAATTTAACCTCAATGTTTGAAAACTGGTAGAACAAAGTAGATAAAAAGAACAAAAAGTCAGTCTCAATCACTTACATTTGCAAGTAGATATAATATATAATTTACTAATCAGATTAATAATTTTATTTTATATGTATTATATTAAG
>MU204310.1:2363633-2393124 GCA_017309775.1 Paedocypris sp. Pulau Singkep
AAAAAAAAAAAAGAAATGTGAAAACAAACTATTGTTTTCCAAGACAGAAACAGAATTTAACCTCAATGTTTGAAAACTGGTAGAACAAAGTAGATAAAAAGAACAAAAAGTCAGTCTCAATCACTTACATTTGCAAGTAGATATAATATATAATTTACTAATCAGATTAATAATTTTATTTTATATGTATTATATTAAGTCATACATTATATAATAACATTTGTAAAACACATTTTTACGCCCCTAATTCGCGTTCTTGTGGTTTCTAATTCACAAATAGCGTCCATTACCTTCAGCAGCCGTTCAAATGTAGTGGAGTGAAAAGTACTGCTACTCAATCACAAATGCAGTGGAGTAGAGAGTAAAAGTTGCTAATATTTTTATACTCAGTGCAAGTACGAAGTGGCCAAAAACATACTTAAGTAAAGTAACAAAGTACATTTACTCAAGTACCTTACACCCCTGTCTGTGAGTGACCCTTTTTCGCGAGATCCAGTCGTTGTACTGTACCTTTCCGGACACAAGGTCGGCAGACTCGAGGCAACACAGCGCGGCAATTCTCCCACTTCCGGCGGATCCACCAGGACAGAACCGACTAAAACAGGATCGACTAGAAAAAACCCACACTAAATCTGAATGTCTCTATACATGCTTTATATTACAGTATACATCACGGCGTTTTCATCTAGTGATACAAAAAAATCTCATCATATAAAAATTGTATTTGTATTTGTTTTTAAAAAACAATTACACATATTTTTGGCTAAACACATTAATACGCATGTGTATTAAATGCTTTATACGTAGTAGGACATACAAATGTTGCTGTCTAGTTGAAGTTATTCAAATAATTGTAACAATTGAATTTCAAAGATTGGACAATTGACACAAATTGTTCAAATTGTAAATATTCAGAAGAGCAATAACACGATTGTATTATGATGTGATGTAGCAATACATAACGTACTTGCATGCATAATGCACAATGTTGACATTTGATAAATCAATAGCACTATGTAAAATTGCAGTTTTTTTCAGGTTTCAAATGCGAATGTACTGCTACTGTAGTGTCGGTCCTAATCTTGGCCAGAGGAGGGCGCACTCGGACGTTAGATTTGCGCATGCTCGCGCTTTCCAGTCTTTATCAGCAATCAAGCAAGTTGTACGTTTTACTCAAAAAGGGTAAAAGAAGATTAAAAACTTCAACGTGACTATAATTCAGCAAAACACATGAATTGTCAAACTTTTAAAGCATTTTGCTATCGACATCGCGATCCAACAACAAAAGATCATCTTGATTGTGATTGCACAAACGTGTAAATTGCCTCTAGCTTAAATTTCTGTATGCCGCGGGATATTTAGTAGTCATTAGAGAGAAGTTGTTCGAAATTATACAATGTTTTAGGAAGATATTACGTCATCTATTTCGATCGAGTGGTGAATAAACATGACGGTGGGCGGGGCAGACCGTAGTGACGTCAGCGTACTGCGTTCAGCGGGACTGGTCTGATTTTGTCAAACACCGCGCGAGCGCTCGCTTCACATGTGTGGAACCCCAACACCTGGTGAAGATCGTCCTCAGGTATGTACAAGAACATTCTAAAGTGTTGCCCTTGACCACCGGGATGAGATGGGATAGTTTTAAAATGTTTATTGCTCCTCCAAGCGTACTGAAAGTTTATCGAGTTAAAGGATGGCGAGCATCTGTGGATTGGACACCTTCAGGCGTTTTAGTTAAATACCAACAGGATCTGATGATTTTAGATTTCTGTTTTGTATAAACATTCGTCTGACGTAGAAATGTAGCTTGTTACACAATAATGCACACGCTTTCCATTGTTCCTTTGTTGTGATGCAGGTTTTTCTAAAGTAAAATGTCCTTGTGTCTTATTTATAATTAATTCTATCTGTAAACAAGGCTCTTCTGTGTAACGGTCTTGGTTTCAAGTAGGCACCTACCCTGACAAGTTTCCAATCATTGCTAAAAACCCATCTCTTTTCCATGGCATATGACCCAGCATAAACATTTTGGTTTTATTTTTGGTTAATTTTAATCACACGTTTTAGTCATTTTAATTATTTTGTGCTTTTTAGTAATATGTATATTTATTTGTTAATTTTATTTTGATTGGATTTGTGGATTATGTGATTACGTTTTAATGTAAAGCACTTTGGTCAGTCTAAGTTGACTTGGACTGCTATAAATAAATATTTTTATTTAATAAAGTTCCTACTTCTATAAATAAAGTTGACTTGACTTGACTTGACTCAAGTGGAATATCATTAAAGATACTCCATTTCCATGTAAACTGGAGAGCAGATGCTGTTTTACTACTGTTGTCAAACTAAAGTGGCTTTCTGGTGCAGGATTATCCTCATCACACACCGCTGCATTCCAACTACTCTCCAGCTGAATCATCAGAAGAAACGCCTGAGCATCATGAAGAGCTTTGCATCTTTTGTTGTCTTGTTGCTGTGTCTGAGAAAAGCATCCTCAGGTGAGAAGTCTGATTTGTGTCTTTGGAATCCTCCAAATTGTTTAAATTGAATATTTGAACAATGGAGAATGAAAGACATGAATACGGTATGTCAAAGCTTTTTGATGGGTTTGATGCAACACTGAGTGCCTTTCTCAGCATAGTAGTAATTATTAAGTCTACAAAACTAATTTTATTGTTAAACTGTATATGCTGACGTATATAGCCGTGAATGGGTGACACTGGGGGATACACTATGTAATACTGGCTAGAGAAATAAAAATGCGCCTTTTAAAAACTAGATGAAGAGAAACTTCACAAGCTACTGATAGTAGCATAAACAGTGTCATAAGTTCATTATGGAGATTTTTTTTTTTGCTTTTTTGAATCACAACTGTAAAATGATAAAACTCACTTGTTATTATTTTAAGTAATCAATATTTCAATTATTATGGAAGTAATCAATTATTATGGAATGAACTTGTGACAGTTACAAATTCTTGTTTTTGGTCAGAAATGATTACATTCATAATTTGTATTACATTCACTTTGTATATGTAACACAGTCAGTGCTTCTTCACTAAAGTCACTGAGACAATGTGAATTGTGAAAAGCATTACATTTTTGACACAACTTGATGCAGAAACAGATGGTGGATTATCTTAGAATCTGCGTGTTTGCACATTGTAAAGATCAGGAAAACTGTTGTTGTTGGTCAGAGCTGGTCCAGAGATGGTGAGATATGTCGGCTTGTATGGAGAGAGACAAGTGGAGTCAAGTTAAAGAAAATGTTTTACAGAGTTTAGGAGATGAAGATACCTGTTTATCCCACAAGGTGGACATTTTAGTGAACCTGCAGAGTTGTAAAGAAAAACACAGTGAAAAAAATCATTCTCTTTTGCATAAATTCAAGTGCTTTTGAAATACGTAAAAACAACTTTTTCATTTGTATACATTAATGAAATAAAGTTGATTGAAGTGACTGTGATGTAAAAAAATATAATTCAAAATCGTTCAGTTCGTTTATATTGTTATGAATCTAAAAATAAAATCACACTACTGTGCTTTTTAATTTAGGCAGTTGAACCCGTCACCTTTCTTGAAAAACAAGATTGTGTATTGCTTATGCTAATGAGGCAGATTAAGTTTGTCGGCCAAGACAGACGGAAAAATCAGAGAAAAAACCAGCAGGTGTGAAGGTTTGGCTCCAGTGCTCAGTGATGGCGTGACGTTGGAGAATAAACAGTCATTTGTAGTTGATCAAACAGATACAAGTCGCTTTTGAAATATCTAATGTACAATGTGGCATTTTTGAGTTGTTAGTTTGTTACTGGAAAAAAAAAAACCTTTCACTTAACAGCTTTCTGGAAATGTATTCACTCAGCAGTTTTCCAATCGGCCTGCCAGTAGTCGGAAAGAAGGTTGGTGGGTCATTAGTCGATTTGAAGTTGGGAAAGAGCAGGAGAATGAAGTGTGAATGAAAGGTTATTAGTGTGTGCAGCAGTCGTGGCTTCACGATGGGACCGTTATGTGACTGCAGCTTTCAGGAGACACCGTGGTCCAGAGATGACAGACTAGTCCTTCGTGTATAAGCACAATGATTGAAAGAGGAAAAAACTGCAGTGTTAAATATGGCGTGTAGCGTTGAAATGAGGCACTTCCGTCTGCTGAAGAACCGCCGGCTGGTCTGAGACCGGGTGACGCGACCACATGGAGACCGATTTCTATCTCTCACATGCAATTAACGTTTTTTTCTACTACAATTGGTCTTATTTCAGAGATCTGCTTGATAACCAACTGCTATCGTTTAATAGCTATTTTGTTATTTGTCAGTTCAGCACATTTCCTAGACTAGAAATGTACCCAGGGTGGTCTTTAGAAAAGCTTTAGAAAAGCTTATGAGTACAAGTCCAAACTGTCAATTGTTAGATGAAGCCGCATGCTTGTTAAAAACTGTTTTTTTCTGTCAACAAATGCTCAGATTTTACCCAACTGATGCAAAAAGTAAATTCAGTCAGTTTGTCAATACAACCACTAGCAGCACTTACCCAAGGATTATACCTTGCGCTTTGAGACAATTAAAATTGTGAAAAGCCCCTTACAAATGCACTGAACCTGAACTTGAACATATACCTGTCTAGACTGTACCACAACTATCACTGTAGCTCAGGGATGTAAGGTACTTGAGTAAATGTACTTGGTTACTTTACTTAAGTATGTTTTTGGCTACTTCGTACTTGTACTGAGTATCAAAAATACGAGCAAC
Source organism: Paedocypris sp. Pulau Singkep (assembly GCA_017309775.1). NCBI lineage: Eukaryota > Metazoa > Chordata > Actinopteri > Cypriniformes > Paedocypris > Paedocypris sp. Pulau Singkep. The sequence continues at coordinate 2,368,377 of MU204310.1, forward strand.
TTTTACTCTCTACTTCACTGCATTTGTAATTGAGTAACTGTACTTTTCACTCCACTACATTTGAACGAACACTTATCGTTCCTCGTTACATTGTAATTGTGCGCGACAAGCCGGAATCGATTTATACCGCGGTTAATTTCTTGGGCGGACGAGGTGAATATCGCCATCTTTAGGCTGCTGAAGGTAATGGAGGCTATTTGTGAATTAGAAACCACAAGAACGTAAATTAGGGGCGTAAAAACGTGTTTTACAAATGTTATTATATAATATATAACTTTATATAATACATATAATATATAATTTACTAATCAGATTCATCATTTTATTTTATGTCTACTTGCAAATTTAAGTGATTGAGACTGACTTTCTGTTCTTTTTATCTACTTTGTTCTACCAGTTTTCAAACATTGAGGTTAAATTCTGTTTGTGTCTTGGAAAACAACAGTTTGTTTTCACTTTTTTTTTGGGGGGGGGCCTATATCGAGCATGAATAAAATACTTCTTAATACTTAAGTTCTTTTAAAATTGGATACTTTGCTACTTTGACTCAAGTCTTTTTAAAATTGGTGACTTGTTACTTGTATTGGAGTAGTTTTTACAGCAAGTATCTGTACTTTTACTCAAGTATGGCTGTCTGGTACTCTTTACACCCCTTCTGTAGCTAAACGTTTTACAGTAGCCTTCCACTAAAGTAGATAGTGTGAGGGTTAGTACTTAACAAGAGACTCGTACTTAAGATGTACTTAAGGTGAATGCCAAAAAAACAACCTCTTGGTTTCTCACTTCAAGTTCAAGTGTATTTATTTGCATAGCAACTTGAGACCAACACAAGTTGCTATGCAAATGAGGGGAAAAAATAATCAGTGAGTCTCAATTAGTTTCAAAACTGTAAAATAATTTCAAAGTTGAACATAACATACAGAACATAACAAAAGAGAACAATGTCAATAGAAACGCCATCCAAAAGATTGGGAAGAAGCGATTCAAGATCTGCTCTGTTTACTGGGAAGCAATCGTTTGAAATGTTTAAGAATGAGATCCTGACGTCTCCCTCAAAGCCGAATGCAAGAAACTTCATTACCTGGACTGACATTTTTAACAAATAAATATTTTACCTAGAATAGTAGGACAACATATGCTCACATCACCCGGATGTATTAATATACAGGTGCGTATTTTAGCGGGATGCTACTGTCACCAACAATCACCAACATGTTTCTGATTTCAACATGCGAATGAGAAACTTCTGGAACGTTATCAAGTTCACGTTCAAGTTTATTTTCATAGCGCTTTTCTTAATTCCAGACCAACGCAAAGTTGCTATGCGGAATTAGGACAAAATAGTCTTTAAAGAAAAAAATGTCCATTGTCCATCTGTTTTCAAAAACTAGGAAAAAGAGTCAGTTAAAAAGAAAAATGTCCACAGTTATCGGCTATGACCAGAAAAGCAACCTGGATCTCTTTATTAGGTAAAATAGATTTAGCAATCTGGTTACAAACTGTTCACTTACAAAGCACTTCACAAACGTGTTGAATATACTACTAACAAATACATTATAATATAACAGATATAAATACTGACATTTCTACACTTTTAAAATATAGATTTTACTTTGCTAGTCTTTGAAGGTGTACATTGTGTCACAAGCCAAACACTGATTGACTAAATCTAATTAAACTGAATGACAGACTTCAATTTCAATAGATGATAGAAAACAGAGTACAGTTTTGTTAGGGGCCCTAGTTTGTTTCGCTTGAGAATATCTCAATAGATATTTTACAAAATATATTTTTAAATCAGATTCCGATTGAAAACCATAAGGCGCTGACTGACCTAATGGAAAAAAAAAACAACTCTTTGTTTTTTTTAAATGTCAAACTTTTTTCATACTGTATTCTAACGACGCAGCAGTCAAAGATTTCCGCCCAGCACATGTTTACATGCAAACACAATGGAAGTGCGCAGGGGAATGCAAGATCACATTCCTTCCAACACACCGAACGACTGTCGCTTCCCTTCCCAAATCTCCAGCTCTGTCTTTCATGGTACGTGTCCTGTCTGCAAGGTCTCTCCAGTCGCGGTCTGCGGCCAAACTCATAAATGGCTCATTAGCGTCGGGCAGCGATAAACAACGGCCGTCTGATACCCAGCGCCGCTGAGCTGTCAGCAGGCACAGTCTGTGATAAGACCTGGTGAAACCAGCTGATCTGCTGAAGTCTGGCTTCCATTGAAGTTCTAGAAGCGTATTGCAAAGAATTTTAAACCTGGCGTTTTACAGAACGGTTTTTTTTTTTTAATAAAAGAGCCAATTTTTGAAAAAGCCTAGAGCAATGTGTGGCGCGGTGATGCAAAGAGAACCTGAAACGCATTAAAATACCTTACTTATAAAATTACCCCATTACAAGTGACCAATAAGACATTAATTAAAAGACTTGAGTAAGAGTCGTAAAGTATATAAAGGCTAACAACACCAAGAAATGTGGAAAAACAAGAAACTCTTTATTCATGAGGTTTTAAGTCTTAATATAGAAATGAAATTGTTTCGAAATTGCCAGAACAAGATAGATAAAACGGAACAAGTTAAACTGTGCGATAAAGTAAAAGCGCTCATTCATGTTCATTGAAATCATAGATGTTCATTAGCTCATGAACATCCAGAACCTTCAGCATCCTGCAGATGGTGATATCGCCTCGTCCGCTCAAGAAATTAACCGCGATAGAAAAAGATGCCGACTTTTCGCGCACAATCACAATGTAAAAAGTCACTGTAAGTGTCCATTCGAATGTAGTGGAGTAAAGAGTACCTACGACTTCTCTTTCTGCTTTTCCCTTATCCGTAAAGAGTACCGATATTCAAAAATGTAGTCAAGTAGTTAGTAAAAGTTGCTTGTATTTTTGAAGTACAGAGTAGCCAAAAATACTTTCCATTCACTAAGGTACTTTACACCACTGGTCTGGTGTGACCAGTAGGTCTAAATTCCTCTCTTGAAACGTGACATTTTTTTTTACTAACCAAGGTTTCATGTCTGTACATGCATATTCACAATAACACAATGCATTGGGTTATTCGTTTCCCTCCCACCAGAACTTCTTGTTTTTCTTTAATCTGAAAATAGTTCAGAATGACATTTGATGTATATTTGGGTTTGGATTGTTTTTTTCCCAGCTTCAGAATGGATCCTGTTCACATCATTCATGCTTCACTGTGCAGGTGTTTGGTCTTCTCAGCGTTAATCTGGACCTGGAGCATAACAAAGACTTCGTTTAGGTTTTGCACTAGAGTTAGTTTTCAGTTGGTGTCTGGAATGTTCACACCGATTTACTGAAATTGATGATATACCATTAATTCAAATAAGTCATAGCTTCAGAATCCAAACAATCAACCAACCAAATAATCAACAACAACAAAGAACGTGAATAATGACATATAAGCTGTGACACTTAGCAAAAATAAGGAGTAAAAAATGATTTTTCATCCGAGGAAGCAGATTTTTAACACTTTAAAAATCAGAGTAACGTATAATGAAAATAATAATTTTTTTCTTCTTTGTGTTGAACAGAGCTAAATAATGTGACCGGAAATCACACTGAATCAGATCTGCTCATAATTGAAATCTCTTTGGATATAAAACCCAAACAAATAAATATCAAGAAATGACACTTTTGATGCATTTTGTATAGGCAATGATCTGCACAACTTGTAACTTAACAAATAAAGACATTTAGTGGCTTCACAAGACACAGAAATCAATAAACCAGATTAGAAAATGGCTGTGTGAAGATGATGAGCCAGTAAAAGCATTTCACTTTTAATGAAAGTTCCATTGGTCTATTAGTCTCAACCATTTAGTAGTTTTATACATTTCATAAATGTGTGTTAGCTCAAACTCATTAGCTTCAGGAGTTGTCTGGAGTCTCCTGTAAAACTTTGGGAAGCATATGTTGTGAGGAGCTACATGACGTATGAGTGATGAGAAGCTTCTCCTGCTCACCGAGGTCGTGTTCCTTCCATCTGCTCGGAGGAACCGGCTAAATGAGTCTATCCTCCCCGAGCCTGCGCTAATTAAAGCGGTGGAGATGGATGAGCTGCATCACAAGTCCCTCATTATTTGCTCATTTAGGCGTCTGTAGTTTGCATCCGTTCATTTTGTGATGTTAGCATGCGCACACCCTTGGAAACCTTTTGATAATTACGACAAAAAGGTGTCATGCCTGTATCCTCGTACGTATAATAGATCATTTGTGTTCTATTTTCACGTAAAGGATCATTTATATTCCGGAGCACAGACTCGAGAAAGAAAAAACCCTTTAGAAATGCAAGCAAATGCAGAAAAAATCTGCAAGCAAATGCGAGTATTTAGAGAGCGTTTGTAGGGAGCTGATGCAGCGTTTATGTTCCTCAGCAGACCACAGTGTGACTTCTACTGCCGTGGTCTTGTCAATCTTGAACCTTCCTCTGAGGTATTAAAACTACTTCCGTAAGGCCAAGGGTCAGCCTGAAGGTCGTGTTAAGGTCAGCGCTGATGTCTAACACAATTGGTCCTGAAACTGCGCCCTTCATGAAACTTAGACAAACCAAGACATACTCTTTGACGTCTTTGCTTGAGAGAATCTGAAATACTAAAGTCTCAGTGATAAGATCTCATAAAAATGACTTGGGATTTGGGACATAGATTCGAATCACGTCATCTGCATTAAAATCTCAAACCCAAAATGTTGATTCAACTGTGCTTTTTATGATAACAACAACAATAATAACAACAATAATAATAATAAAAGTATATTAATACTTTTACAGTAATAATAATTAACTATACATTTTTTACTTGTTTTCAAATGTTTTTTTTACGTGTTTTTCACATTATCAAACACAATAGTCAGCATCTGCTTCTAAACCAATGAAAATGAAGAAAACAGAAACTGCTGTGTGTGTGTGTGTGTGTGTGTGTGTGTGTGTGTGTGTGTGTGTGTGTGTGTGCTAGTGTGATTAATGGCAGCAATTATTTATGTGATTAATTGTTAAATGGTCTGTGGATGACTGATGTGCCTTTGGAATTATCATCTATGAATAATTGTCACATTTGGAAAATGTAGGAAAAAAAGTGTGAAATGTAGAACTACCAGCAGGTCACAGCGTTTACAGTAACCGATAGTAACGCTCAGGCCTTTAGTAGAGCTGAGACAAGTTTTATTCACCACTCACATTTTCTTTAGCCTGATGCTAGAATTTCCTTCTTGCTCGATCAGATGTCTTTGCTCGCTATGGCACTACATATTCCGTTAAACATCTTGGACTGAAGTTACCAAATTTGATCTGCTTCAGATGACCATCAAATATCATCATCTTCTTGTTCCAGTTCAAAACTGAACGAAACTTAAACGAGCTCTGCATGCTACACATTTGTTTTAGAAATCTCTTACTATCTTATTTATTACTTTATTACTTACTTATCTTCATTTTATATCCATCATTAAAAATGCCGCGGAACAACCAACGCATTGATTTTGTAGTGTTAGACAATTTTTGTAAAAAATTACAAAACTAATTACGACTACTTTTTTTTTTTTTACAAAGATCAAGAATTAAAAGTCCTTTGTAACTACACAATCTGGTTGTCAGAATAGTGGTTAGGGTTTTTCTGAGGGCTTTGTGTAATTTATCTGGATTTAATAGAAATGTACACACCGTACAGTTTATATTTTCTATGCAGCTTCAGAAAAATCTAACATAATTCTGGATTTACAAATTAGAAATTAGAAAAAAAAAATGTTATGCATACTGGATGACCGTTCTAATCTTTACACAGTCCAGGCTGTTTTTTAATTTGTTGAGCTCAGTTAAACAGAATTATTATTTGTACTATTATTTGTAGTATTTGTAATTATGATTTTGTTTCTTGTTGAGTGTATTATGCTTAATTTTAGTGGTTGTTTTTTTTTTGCTTTTCGAAAATATAATGTTTGTTTTTTTGCTTTTGGAAACAATTACAACAAAGTTAAAATAGAAATAGTGACGCAAATGAAACTTTGGTTTGTTCGGTTGATGGATTTTTACAGTATGTGCCGTTATTTACCTAAAGTTGTCTGCTTTAGACATCAAGCTACTTATATTCTCGCATTTTGTAGAGAGATGTTTTCATTGCCTTTGGTCCAAACTATTAATTTTAGGCACAATTAGTAAATTTAAATTGGCTAAATTTAGTTTGTCATTTTGTCAATAATTCATGACATTGCACTGAACTTATATGTTTTTATCTTTATATTTCTAAAAGTAAAAAAAAAAAAATACAACCTTCAACTTTGTTTGAAGTTTGTCCAGTTGACTTAGACATTTTGCTTGCCTTCCCTCTAATGCACATTAGTTTTGAAAAGAAAAATATGGTCTGTCGAATGTCATAAATATAAATTATTCATACATTCTACAACTACAGTGGTTTCAAGAATTTGGAACATTGCTGTGTAGGTTTGCTTTTTGAGAGAAATGTTGAGCTTAGCTAAAAAAAAAATCTAGGAAGCCATGCATCAGGTATTGGGGAGAAAATCATTGATCAATCAAAAGAACAGTGGTAATATTATTTCTGTAAATGGCTGGCATCACTGTGACCCGCACTGCCTTGTGGGCAATTGTTGGTCCCTTCTCCCGCTCCAGACCAGACCAGGGAATTCACAATTGTTATAGTTTCTTTCCGACAACACGAGGTGGCGGACAGTCGGCTCCCGAAGGACTAAACAGAACCACACAAAGTCTCCACGGATCCTGCCACCAATCGTGATGCCAGCGCTAATGCCAACGAGACGGATCTCGGGGGATTTCTGATCAGGCGTGAGCAGGGCAGCCGCAGCACTGAGAGACCAGGGGACACTGCGAGGCTCTGGTCAGCACTGATAAGAGTTTGTTTGTCTTCCTGTGGATGGTCAGGCCTCAGTCGGCGGCGAGGAAACTCTGGGACAATAGGTGAGCGGAGCAGCCCGTGACCCCCCCCCACCTCCACCGTTCCGTCCCAGCCTGCAAAACACTTTCATCAGCCTCCCACCCCTGAAGCGTCGAACATGTCTGGTTCATCAGACCATCATCATCATCACTTTTTTCAATTAACCCAGTGGTTCTCAAAGTGGGGGGGGGCGCACAGGCACTGAAGGGGGGGCGCGGACCATCAGCAGAAAAAAAAAGAAACCAGTAAACAGCCAAAGAAGGTAGAAGTGCGTCACTCTCAAAATGTACCGGTAAATGTTTGTGTGTGTGTGTGTGTGTGTGTGTGTGTGTATGTACTTATACTGTCAATGTATATGTGGTCAATTGCATTTTTCTTATGCTCTTGTTCTTGTATATTGTTATATTTCAACCGTTTCTTGCCTTCTATATTTTGGATTTTAACATATGGTTGTTATTTTGGACGAGAGCAATGAGTGTGAACTGACCAAAATGCTAGAAAAATGCAACAATGGATAATTTATTGCTCTTGGTCCGGACCAACTGAACAGAATCACAAAGGTGAAAGCAGCCTAAAATTTAAGAGAAAAGCAACTGAAATCGGACAGACTCAGGCAGGCCATTCGAAAGTTAAATACGGAAAATTTGACGAAGCAAATCTTGCTCTGGCCTTCACTGAGGAAGAAAGACAAATCTGTGTCCTGAGCCTTAAAACGCTGGCAGCAGACAGAATGACACCCGCAACATTAGAAAGTTGCATGAACTTTTCAAGTGATGCAGGTGTTTTTATTTACTGCAAGTTTAAAAAAAATAATTAGTTTATATGTGTAGTAGAGAAATGTTTAGGTCGTCTGAGGTGAATTGTTTTTAGTGAATTGTGTAGGTGGGCGCAAGATTTTCGTATAGGTTTAAAGGGCATGTTAGCTGACAGAAAGTACAGGATTCCGTGTAATGGGATTCATTTCTTCCCGAAACCGAAGTGGATTTTTTTTTTTTTGCTGCTTCTGGTCAGTGAGGAAAGAAATCAAAAGGGAAGAAATATCTGCTTCCTGAATTCTATTTTTGGATTGGAAATTCAAGGCTTTTTTTGGGTTGTTTTCACAGATTCTGCTGGAGTTCGGCTTCGGCTTGAGATGTATAACTGAATTGGTCTCGGTATTCGCTGCAGTCTTATTTGACAGGACATGGGGTTTATTGTTAGGGGAGTTACTGTGAGGACGGAAACCGGCTGCTGGAGGTCACTGTTCGGAGGACTCGGACGCCTCTGACCTCAGACCAACAGGAAGTGACTCCACTAATTTTGGATCTGTTCATTTTTTCTTGAAATGCAGACTCAAAACGGAATAACAGTCAGTTCTTGTAATTATTAAAAATTCAAAACTACCTATCCTTGTCATTTAGCATATTATACTGTATATTTACTTTGTATACCGTAAATTAAGAGTACTGTATATTTGTATGTACAGTATTCATAATGTACAGTATACACAGTAAATACACAAGTACACTTACAGTATCTTTATCACTGATTATGTTGTGTGGTAGCAATTTTTTTTTTTTTGTGGTGAAGTATCTTGGTATTGCAAAATTACATTCCCACAGTCATGTTTATCGACCGTTGTTGCCCAGTTGTAGGGAAATGGAAATACCCCCCATCTCAAGGCTGTGTGTGTGTGTGTGTGTGTGTGTGTATGTGTGTGTGTGTGTGTGTGTGTTTTCTAGTTGGATGGGTGAAGAAACTCAAGTTCAAGTTAGAGTTTATTTTTTCATAGCGCTTTTCTTAGTTTCTGATCAAAGCAACATTGCTATGCCGGAATTAGGAAAAAATATTCTTTAAAGAAGAAAAATGTCCATTGTTCATCTGTGATCAAAATTAGGAAAAAAAAGTTTTTATTTATATATACATTGTAATGTAATTTTTTATGCTTTTATTAAAAAAGATTTTGTTCTTTGTTTTAGTCTTGTCAGGCTTTTATTAATAAATTTTTTTTTTATTCGTCTCAGTTGTTATTATCCATTCAAATATTGATATTTTTATTGTTGTATACATATATACTATTCTACATATGTTTAACAAAACCTATTAATACGATTAATAAGTAATAATCCACGACATTATACAAGCACTCATATTTTGCCGCATTTCATGCTTATTTTCACTATAATAAGATTTTTTTTCCTCCTCTCCTCTGAAAATTCATTCTTGTGTATAGCAGAAAACGTGTGTTAGAAATCCACGTGTTTTTGCCCTGCTGCTGTGCGCTTTCCGGGATTAGTCAATCCCTCCGTGGCTCAGTCTCAGATTCACCCGGCAAACACACACCGGTGTGTTTCTGTGAGTGTGTGTTGTCCTGCGAGAAGGCCCGAGGGTCGAGATGTAAAACGAATCTTCTCCCTCACACACACAGGCTGATAACAAATCACAGTTGAGCTGCTGTAGTGATAGATGAGGGTGTTATTTCTGTCCAGGCCTGGAGAAATGGAACCTCCACGACAGGCTCGAGCTTGAAAGCGTCTGGATGTCCAACGATTTGCACACGTCTTCGTCATGGGAGCGAAGCATCTGATGAGAGGAGATAAAGCGGCGCTCCCCCGTGCTTGACTTCTACCTCATTTAACACAGAACCGCTTAGTGAAAGCTTTGGTATTTCCGGGTCAGGTCTGCGTTTTACATCCCTTGAGTCTGACTGATACATCCAGACTGATGTCAGAGATCATTCGCCGCTCATTAAGTCCATCCTCGCTTAGCTTCTGCCGCGCTTGTGTCCTGTTCCAAACAAACAACACGCCAACCAGCTTCGCCTCATAAAACCTCCTTTGTCTCCCCGAGACAAAGTCTTGGCTGCCGTCAGCATCGGTTTGACGTCTAAATGTGGCATTTCCTGTTGTCCTTGCTGTTGTTTCTGCGTTGCGTGTTTCCTCGCCTTCTGCCGCTGGTTTGTGAATGAGAGCAGGTCAGGAGCTGGTTCACTTGTGCTTATGTGACATTAATGCCAATATTTGTATTTTACTCTTAGATTTAGATTATACCAACTTTAAAAAAAGAAGGGGAAAAGTATTTATTTGTTTTTATTCTTTTTACTTTTAATTCTTTGTACTCATGTTTTTTTTTTGTCATGCAAACTTTATAGTTTTTTTTTTTTACTTTTTTGATTTTTTTTGTGTGTTGAGGTTATAGATTGTTTATTAATATTTCCATGCTTTTCATATTATTAATGACAATATTTTGTTGTTGTTGTTTTTATTATTGTTATTACTACTATTATTGCTACTAGTACTGTTACTATTATTAGCATTGTTTTGGTTGCTGCAAATCTTGGACTATTCTAGTTCATCTAGGACCAATTCTGTTTATTAAATAAAAATAAGCTTAAGTCATAAAATATATTTTTTCTATTGTTACTGAATATTTTACAGTTTCTACATATTTGTTACATATATATATAAATATATATCTCAATTTATATGATGTACCATTGTGTTACATTTAATATTAGTACAAGTGCAGGTATTTCAGATTTAGATGTAATTATCATGATGAATATTTATCACAGAATAGTTACGTTTCAATAGCTATTTAAGAACTTAGATATTTAGGTTATGCTACTAGTTTTATTTTTTATTTATTGTTTTTTTTTTCTTTTACAGGTTACAATAAATACATTTATTACAATCAATAAATTCCCTATTAGGCCGTAATATTCAAGTGTGGGAGCGATCCACGGTTTGTTTGTATCTTCATGCAGCATCTGTCCATGATTTTTGTTTTTGTTTTGTTGCACAGTGTCGTGTTGGGGAACCGAGAATTTTAATGTTTAAACAAAATCTGCAATTGCAACATTGATTCCTGAAAATATTCCTCTCCTCTTGAACCCCCAGATTCCGGAGAATTCTGCGAGCTGAAGGAAGTTCACGGTGATGTTGATTGGATCAAGCTGCAGGAAATGCCTCTGGGATGCTGGACCAACTTCTTCACAAAAAATAAAACAGAAGTTCACATTCTTGACCTGGTCTTCACACCTGTAAGTGTTAATACTTTTCCCAGTATTCATTTAGTGTTCACCCAGTGTGTGACATCAAAATGTGCTGGGTCACGAATTGAAACTGTCGATTTATGTCAAAAAAAAAAAAAAAGAATAATAAAAATCGGAAAGCTAACTGATACAGAGTAAAAGCCTCGTGAAGGATATTTACACAGTTTTGACATTCTTCCTTTCCTGGTTTGTTTAAATGATCTTTTGCAGATGTTTTTATTCACACATCTGTTGTCTTGCCCTGGATGTTGGAAATGTTAACAAATCCATGCCATATTTCACCTTGTCATCGGTTTGCAATCTTAGGGATTCTGACAGCAACTTTAGTTCTTATGAAAGGCTGCAAATATCCTCAAAGCCAGAGGTTTACAGTCTTTAAAACACAGGAATACACATGTTGGCATAATAAAATGATACATTGTGTAGGATTTTACACAAGTGAGGTTTATTTGTCAACGATGGATCCCTAAAAATCACAATAGAAAGAAACGACTCAACATATCCATGAAAATAAAGTAATCCTAAGTGTGGTTGTTCATGACTACTGTGAGCACCATGGATTATTATAGAACGTCTTGCCCAATAAGAGCTGAAATAAAGTTACTGATGGGAGCATTTCATTAGAAGAGGAACATCTGCTCAATGTCCATCGCACCCCAGTGGAGGTCATTGAGTAGAACCTTTATTAGAACATCACCAATCTATCCGTATCTATCTGGTTTCTTTCTGAAACATACTGGCTTTGGTGCAAATCAGTGAGTTTCTTGAAACTCAAATATTTCTTGATCGACTGTGAACGTCTGCTTCTGCGTGTCCCGCACTCCAGGAGAAAGAAACAATCTGCGTTTTTTCACCAACACCAAAACCAGACCGAGTGAATACACTTGAAAAAATCTGTTTAAAAAGGCAAGAAATATTTCCTTCTTTAAAAAAATAAAGAAATAAAAATTGTACAGATTTTAGAAGGTACAGAAGGTAAAATTAATAAATACCATATATAAAAGTATTTATTTATAAATATATATTATAAATATAATAAAAAGTTCACATTTATTTATACACACAAAAATGCACGCTTTCACATTTGGACACAATTAATTGACAACAAGATTTTATTTATTTATTTTTTTATGTAAATTAATAATTATTTATTAGGTTATGTTACCAATTAGTTTTTTTTTATGTTGATTCACCCCACAATTACCACACTTACAGTAAATCCAAATAATATTTTGGAAGATGATCAGTTGTACCGACGTAGAGGAAACAGCGGAACGCTCAGACAGAGAATCAGAGGGATGGAGGGGCGGAGCTTCCCGACTTCATTGATGTCACACTCTGGCAGTGGTCCAGGTCAGGTTGGCCCAGAGCCGAGTCTGGAATACTGGAGCCGACCCGGGTAAAGGGGAGAGCCAAAGAATAACGGGAAGCTGTTATGCATCAGCAAAGTCTTGAAAAAAATGCTCTTGAGAAGAAAAAATGCGCAGGAGGAAAACAATTGTATCTTGAAAGTACAGGAACAAAAATAGCAAGGGCGAGTGATCAGGCACCACTTTGGACATTGTTTGACCCAAACAGAGTAAGGTGGACAGCGATGGATTATGGGAGGTCTGGCTCTCTGTAAACACCATTGAGGGCTGCTTCAAACTATTATGATGATCAGATTGTTTCCTTCATCATGCGGTTTCCAGATACAGTATACTGTATATCTAATCTCTGATTCTCTCTCTCTCTCTCTCTCTCTCTCTCTCTCTCTCTCTCTCTCTCTCTCTCTCTCTCTCTCTCTCTCTCTCTCTCTCTCTCTCTCTCTCTCTCTCTCTCTCTCTCTCTCTATCTTTCTTTCTTTCTTTCTTTCTTTATCTTTCTGTCTTTCTCCCACTCTTTCTCTTTCTATATTTCTCTATCACACTCTTTCTCATTGTTTCTTTCTTTTTTTCTTTCTTTCTCTCAGACTCTCTCTCTCTCTCTCTCTCTCTCTCTCTCTCTCTTTATGTCTCCCTCATTTTTTCCACAGTGTGTCTTTCTCTCTATCTGTGTCTTTCTCTCACACTCTCTTTATCTCACTATATCTGTCTCGGTCTCCTTTTCTCAGTGTGTGTATTTCTTTTCTCAGACTCTATCTTTGTCTCACACTCTCTCTGTTTTTATCTCTCTCACTCTTTCTCTGTCTTCTTCTGCCTCTCTCTCTCTCTCTCTCTCTCTCTCTCTCTCTCTCTCTCTCTCTCTCTCTCTCTCTCTCTCTCTCTCTCTCTCTCTCTCTCTCTCTCTCTCTCTCTCTCTCTCTCTCTCTCTCTCTCTCTTCTTTTATCTGTTTCTCTGTCTGTATTACCTTTATTATAATTAGAAAAAAAACATTAGTGATGCTATTATTGGATTTTTAATTCAATTTCTAGTTTTGTACTTACAATTTTTACCTTAGTCAATTTCATAGTTGGCCACACACAGGTTTCAAGGAACCATATGCCTTATCTCTTCAGTTCCCAATACGTCCAGTGCTGTTTCACACACACACACACACACACACACACACACACACACACACACACACACACACACACTTTATTAGTTGCCTGCTGTCTCGGCACACCTCCCAAATGCCCTGTTGATGGTCAATGCCGGCAGAGCGAGAGTCGAACCCAGTGGAGAGTGAGTGTGTGAGAGTAAATCCCAGTTGGATGGACCAGGGAGAGCCTTGATTAGCTCAGCACTCATCTAAGATACCAGTGCTCCTCTGTGGTGGGTGACCAGTGGCCGGCCAGACTCGGCTGAAACCCTGCAGGCAAACACAACGGGCCATCGATTTAATAAAAGCCATGGAGGAACATGGAGTTTTCTGGGGCACCACACTGATCACCTCAGATCTGAAAGACCACACAGAAGAGCTTCATCTCCACATTAATGGTTATTTTCCCGCAGTTCAGTAAAAACATAGACTTTTGTGTAAAGAAAAATGCATTGTATTTTGTTTTGTTCTCTGTTTAACTTGACAGAAGAACATCTGCTACATTGTAGTTGCACATTTATACATTTCCTGTGATTCACTGGAGCAATCTGATGTTGCTGTCTTGTAGAGCCACAGCAAAGCTCTTATTTTGCTTTACAACTCTTTTTAGCTTTTGTCGCGTAATTCTGTATGCATGAAAACACTACAAACCAATCTCAGTTTGAAAAAGCACAGTTGATAAAGCGTTGCACAGTTTGAGTTACCAATAGAATTACAGAAAATATTTGGTGTTCACTTTCCCCAACACAGGGTTTGGTGCAAATAAGCTTGCTTGTTGAAATCTAAGCAGAACGAAGGCATCTCCTGGAAAAGAGGCATTTGAATGTAGTTTATTTCTCAGCAAGATGGATGAAAAGATTCTGGTGTTCTCCTGGGCAATGCTACTATCAAATCAAAATTAAATAATAATAATAATAATAATAATAATAAGATGTAGCATTTTTATGACCATTTTAAAATAAGTTGAATTATTAAATTCCTTTTTTGTTCCTGCTTAAGAATGTCTGTCCAATAGCACAAAGATGTTTTTTTTTTCCTCAATATTTGCCATACTGTCCTTGCAAAAGTCATGAAATTGAAAAAAATCTGAACAAGAAAACTAATTGAAAGCAAGGGAAAAGGTTTCATATTAGTACGTAAATAATATTCATATTTATTTTAAAATTGATTGTGTATTCATATAATAAAAAAGTAAATTCCAAAATATAGCTGAAAGGAGGAATGGAGGGTTCCAGAACGACCATATCTGCAGTAAACACATTGCAGTCTTTCCTTTCTTTATATACGGATATTTATTCACTATTTATTATTATTATTATTAATATTATTATTATTATTATTATTATTATTATTATTAATATTATATTTATTTAAGAGGTAGAACATTTTAAGACATTTTTAAGAACATTTTTAAGTGTCCTAGTTTTTTTTTCAGTCTCGACGTAGCTGTGAAATTTGACAGTCTACATATTGAATTAAAAAAAGTTAATTTGACCAAATGAAATTATTTCTGTATGCATGCTGTATGCAAGTTTAACATTTGCAGTTAAATGCTTTTTTCACGTTTAAATGAATATTAATTACAATACTCAATAATGACAAAAATAACAATGTTTTTTTCGTTTATCTTTTATCTTTTGTTAATCTTCACATTTTTGTTCAAAACATTCATTTCTGTTTCATATTTTTCCGAGAAAGTTCCACCTTCACAAGGATAGTCGATATGCAAAAAGCTGAAATGCACCAAATAATCTGAAATGGGGAAAAAAAACTGTTTCAAACAAAAATGGCAGGATTACAAGCAATAAATAAAAAAAAAAATAAAAAAAACTTTTGTTTCTTAGAAATGTAGGTTTGTGGCTTAACTCCACAAACTAGAGCTTCTTGCCTTCTGGGCTCAAGGCTCAATTTCTCAGAAACTTTCTGTAGAGTAGGAAAAAGTTCCACAAAGTTTGCATGTAGTATGGTTAGATTGCTCATCCAGATCTTCCTCTAATGTGGGAAATCCCAGTTGTGCACATGCACAATCCTTCATGTCAGTGTGTTTATGTGTACTCATTACAGTGGTTATATGCATTACATCATATCTTTCTCCGGGCTCGGCTGTAATTGGCTCTATCGTTTCCTGTAGGACTGTCCTATCATTCTTCACCGTGCCATTGGTTACTAGACAGCTCAGCACTCGGGGTTCCAGTGAGCTCCAGTCCAGTCCTTCACAAGTCTTGTGTGCTCATTTCCTCCAGAAAGCTGTTGGGAATCATTAGTATGTTTTTCGTCCATAATTGCTTATCGTGTGTTCCAATAATTACTCTTTCAAACTGTTCAGATTTATGAGGTGTTTTGCACAATTTCCCCATCCCTGAAACCCTGGTAACTCTTTCCTCAGCTGTTTTTGTTTTAGCGGTTAAAGGAAATTTGGCTGTTTATTCATTTTTCTTAGTTTGAGCTTGTTTACTTTTTGTTTTAGCGGTTTAAGGAAATTTGGCCGTTTCTTCATTTTTCTTGGTTTGAGTTTGTTTACTTTTCATTTAGTAATGGAGGTCAATAAGGTCATCGTCCAGTTCTGTGATGATGGACTTACAGATTTTGTGAAATTGCACTCATGTTTCTGTAACTTGTTTATATTTCTTGCAAGGTTGTTTTTTTACCTTGTTTTAATGATATATTTTAGCTAAGGGCTTGAGATAATTTTTTTATTGTAGAAAATTATATTTAGTTGTACAAAATTGTATAAAAAAGGTTGATGGGTGTCTTTGAAAGTAAAATAGTGTCTGAAGGACCAATGTGGGCTGATACTATGATTTGATAAATTAGAGGGGAGTGTATTTGTATGTATTTTATTTTACATTTTTTTATTTTCATTTACTTTGGCCTTGACATTGGGTTGCTAAGTTTTGCTTTTTTTCCCTCTCCTGTTTTACAATAATCACCTGTAGCATTGTAACAAAAATGTTTTTTTTTTTTTTTGATGAATTCAGTATTGTGTTGTGCAGTTGGAATCGGGCAGTGGATTCAAACCAATGACGCACTGTCGTGAAACAGGAAGTGTTAAAAGGAAAAGACTTGAGTCGGAGCAGAGCAACTCTCCGCGTCTCTGTGTCTGGACAACAACAACAGCTCTGCCAGAGCAGCACAAATGTTTATGAAACATTGTTTATGTGAATTTCTCCACTTCCTAATCACAGAAATGGTGCCTGTGGGAATTTCTGCTCTCCGGATCAGATTGCATCTATTTAATTCAGATATATTGTGCACTGCTGTTGGATGGCAATGATAATCATAATGCTGCTCTTTCAAAGACTGCTAGATCCAAACCACAAATGACTGAATGGGTGAACGTTATGGAACTCTGGGCGTGCGGGCATTTCAAACATTTATGTATTTAGCAGGCACTCGTACCTGCTAAATAGAAAGTGATTCTATTGTTTTACAGAAATTGATTGGTTTTCCAAAATAATGAATTTCTTTGCTATCGCATGCTTTGAAGAAATGCGGCTAGTATAGTTGACATTTTCGGCAATATTTTGTCTGTGTCTGCATTATACAAGTGTAAAAAGTATAAAACGTTTGCCCACATTTTACATTTAGGTCTCTCTTGAAATCCACTCTTGAAATTTGTGTCCCCATATTACACATTTGTGTTTGTTCCAGCTTTTAACCTTTGTGTCCCGACTCGTAACACGTTACATCGTTTAACATTTTTGTCCCCATTTTTCACATTTACGTCCCAACTTCTAATTTTGTGTCCCACACTTTTCACATTTTGGTGTCCCCACTGTTTACAACTTTCGACCAACTTTAAATGTTTGTTCCCACTTTCACAATCATGTCCTCACTTTTTCCATCCCAGCTTTTGATTTTTATTATTATTATTGATTTTCATAAATTATAATTGTTATTGAGGAAACAAAGAAATGTCAACAGTTTAGCTAATTCTTCAATAGCTATGTTTAGCTCTGTTGAACTTAACACTTCACACTCATGACTACTTCATCTGTTTATTCAGGAAGACGGCTCACTTTTCAGTCTGAATGTCAGTGCGGTACAATCATCTATCTTGGTCCTCACCACCTCCACCAAGAAGATCAACATTTTTCTCCCGGACAATCCTGATGTGAACATCTACGTGAGTGTTTGATTCTGAATGTTTTCATACCAGTTTGCAAACAACACAAAATTGTTCGAAATACAATCTACAAATTATAGTTACAACACCAGGGGTGTAAGGTACTTGAGTAAATGTACTTCGTTACTTTACTCAAGTATGTTTTTGGCTACTTCGTACTTGCACTGAGTATAAAAAATAGAAGCAACTTTTACTTTCTACTCCACTGAATTTGTGTAAAAACGACTCGGGCCCCGCGACTAATATTATTGTCACACCACGGTTACACCACTTGGTATTATCAACCAACCACGTTTTATTGAGATGTTCTCAGGCTCATCATATTGTTGTTTTCATTTTACGTTTTCATTTTGAAACCTGAAGTTGTTTGCAATCATTACTAATAATGCCAATTCTAATTTTACGATGTGGCATAAATGTTTGTTGTGTCTGAAAATGTGTTTATGTATTTTGTTATGTGGGTCAATGTATGACTGTATAGAAAACATTAATTTATGCTGTGCAGTCTGGTTCAAATTGTCCAAATGTCAGTTTTAAATATTGATAACTATAATTATAATTAAGTTTTTACACTTACAGTCGTTTAGGAACCTACACCGGTGTTTTTATGCATTATATGCATCACATGTTTCTGCTTAAATTCAATTGACATTTTTTTCTTTGCTTTCTTGTCATGTGTTAGTACAAGACTTTTTTTTAGCAATCACCACCACTCATTAAACATTTTCTTAATTTAAATAATTGCACCTCAATTGCCCAGATTTAACAAAATGAACATCTCATAATTAAAATATTATTTTTAATAGTGCAATGACATTTTTTTTTCATGTTAGAAAGGAAATAAAATTGATCATATTCAATATAGTTAAAATACAATACACAGAAAGTCCAAATTCATATGGGTCAAAAATATAAGGACAATTTTTTGTATTTAAAATGTTTGTGCTACTTCTATTTTGATGAGAATAGGATTTGTAGGTATTAACCCAAGGTTTTCTTCCTTCACAGGTTTCCAATGGAACTTCCGTGCATCATTTCCGTAGCATACAAAATACTATCCAGTCCGTGCCATTATTCCAGGGGCATTCTGAGCTCCTGCAGTGGGCGATGGAGACGTTCGGAGGGGTCACATCCTTCACCAGGGCCAAAGACCCCAGCAGCATCACTTTCACTGGGGCCAGGGGTGAGCTTTTACATTCTCTCTCCACACATTTCAGCCACTCCAGTTCTGAACACTGAACTCCTCCAGGGTCACTGCTGCCGTCTTCCTGTGTCCTGAAGCCTGAGCTCCTGCTTGACAAGAGCCTGATTGTGGTAGATCAAGTAACTCCATCACCCCCGAGCTTTAAATCATGTTACCTTGAGCCTTCCGAAGAAGAGCTACACATCATCAACATCCCCGATGATGCTGGAATAAGGTAAGAACTCACATGAAGAGTCCAAGTCGAAGCTTCTTGGCTTCAAGACTCTTGGCAACGTGTCTGAGATGCTTACCGTATTTTTCGCCATATAAGACGCGCCGGCATATAAGACGCACCCAATTTTAAAGGAGGAAAATTCTAGAAACTAACGATTGTGAACCAAATACTGTAGTGAAATATTTTATATCAACTGTATAAAAGTTAACAGCAGTTAACGAACAATCGTATGCCAAACATGTGACATGAACAGTCAGTAAAGTCAGTGAACAGTGAAAGTAGAGGTGAGCGGTTTAGCGGTATTGAGATGTGCCACGATATGGATTTTGCAATATTGTGGATACCGTGATAATTCATGAATTAGATTTTTATATAAGTATATAATCACCTTAATACAGTATTACACATTAGTTTCGTTACAAGTTGTAACTTACAGCTACCAATGACGGCACAGACATGACTAATCGGACACAGTTTGTATTTCACGCCGCTCCTTTTTCTGCGCTGTGTCTTTAAGAGAAGAGCGGCTGTTTTAGTTTTAAAGACACGCGCGAGAAAATCAGCTTGTTTTATTTTGCTCAAAGTCTGTTTTCGTTTGGAAATCATGGTTTCATTGTTTCACAAGATTCCGCGCGAGAAAGAAAGCGAGACAACGTATGTAACACCGCGGTATTGCACACTAAGATGGCGGTGACCTCTGATCTCTGCATTTGCCGTATAAGACGCACCAACTTTTCACCCTCAGTTTTAGGGAAGAAAAAGTGCGTCTTATACGGCGAAAAATACGGTGATTTGAATTGAAGTTTATTTGACGTATTGTGTCAGCCAAGATGAAAATGCTAATTGTCATAGGTGCAATATTTTTTAGGCAAATATAAAAAAAAAATGTGCAATTGTAATATACAGTGTCTAACATTTCTTCACTCATTATTTGTTTTTCAGGGAGGTGACTTTACATTTACAGTCCAAGGTCAATATGTTGTTGCGTGGGCCGCCGGACAATGAGTGGAAGATTGTCGCAAACGAAGACGTCAAATTCATGGTGAGAAACTCTGACCTCGGGTAAAATTGGGGTCATGTTATTTTCAACAGGCAATACATTCTGTGTATCTGTAAAACAAGATTTATGCTGGAAAATTGCATTGTGGTCATAACTATACTGCAATGCTAATTTTACGTGCATAAGTTGTAATACTTTTAGTCTGATTGGTTAGGGAAACCGAATCAAAAGCAGGTTCTCATCCCACCCAGAACGACACATCCAGGACGATCTTTTATTTAGGCAATCGGATGCAAGAGAACAGCTCGAAATATATGAATTACAGAATCTTTCTTTTATTTTTCAGTCTAACAATCGTGTCTATTTTAACCACATGATGGTTGGACCAATCCAGAACATTTCAGATGATGCGAGAGACATTCGGAAGAAGGCAATGGCTCACTTCCACTCCAGCAGCATCACCAGTTACTCTGAGATCCGACTGAATGTCTCTGCCATCCAGTTGAGAATCGGCAAAAAAACCTCTTCATCTCCAGGTAGATCTCTTCAACACAGCCCTCGCCTCGCACAACAAAAAGTACTGATTAAAAAAAAGCATGTAATAATACCAAAATATTCATTAATTAGATGCAGTGCCTTTGTGGCTTTTCTGTTGGTTTCCGGTTTTCTCCCACAGTCCAAAAACATGCTGGGTTTGGAATATTGTCCATAGGTCTGACTGAGAGTGTGAATGTGTGTGTCTGTGTGTTGTACTCTGTGATTGGATGGCCACTGACTCAAAGAAAGCATTCCACCTCGGGCTCAGTTCTCCTACGGGTACTTTAAATCCTTGAAAAGGCTTGAATTTCAACTATGTGTTGTCAATGTCTTAACAATGCTTTACTGTTTAATGAGGTGCTTGAAAATGTAATTGTTCTGTACTTCTTTCACATTCGCCTTTTAGAAGAAGGAATAAAAATATGTTGAGGAGCATAAAATTCAAACTCCTCCGTTTTGCGTCATTTACATTTTGTTCATTTGTTTTATATCGACTGTTCATAAAGTAATAATGTCAGTCGACTACACAGACAGTGACACTTACAGTGTTCTCTTTACAACTGCTTGAAAAGATGAATGGGTGGATGAATAATATGATCATTAATTATAAATATTGCGGTATATTGAATGGTGTACACCAATACACCATTGTATATTGAATGGTGGATTTGATATCAATGTATTTAATGATATTCAAATATGAGTTTTTTCCACTTATTGTCTCTAGTGATTCAGTGTGTGTGTGTGTGTGTGTGTGTGTTTCTTTGGTGTGTGTGTATAATATTAGTGGGATAAAATCTTATGCTGAGAGCATTTATTTTGCTAAAAATCATCGTATAATGCTTTGAGTCTATTTCCCATTTTGACATTAATACATATTTGTAACAACCTTAAAAAGCTCGACCTTTTTTTTTTTTTTTTTTTTTCTCAAAAGTGACTATTATTGTGAAATTAGAGCACATAAATAACACTCACCACCAATACACGTTTCTCAAACCACATTTCCTCTCGTGTTTCAATCGACACTATAAGCTCCTATTAACACCAGTGTAGTTCAGATGAGCGTGTGCTCCCTTTCTAAGGCTCAGAAGCGCTTCAGGCTTTGGCTCTCACTTGAGTAGAAATGCTTCACTTATTGACTTTATGTTCCACTTTCGTTATGCCTCGAGCTGAAGAAATCTTGCTTTTCAATTACTGAATGGCACGGCAATTGAAACTCTTTATTAAATCTTGTATCGTGTGTTCAAAGAGTCTCACCCACTGCTCCATTGCTCAGTTTCCACAGATGCAGCTCCCACAGAAGCCACCCTCACGACCTCGGACTCTGGCTCTTCCTTGGTTCCTCTGCAGATGGAGCTCTATGAGTCTCCAGATTACAATTTGCCTCTGGATCCGAGCAGCAAAGTTTCCAGCGACAAGAGACTCTATGCTGAGGTGTGTTTAACTTTTGTGTTTGCTTTATTGAGTAGTCACATGCATTACTCAATTAGAAGTATAGTTAAAAAAGACTTCTGTTGAGGTAAAAGTATCATTATTGAATTAAAAGTAAAAAAAAAATTTGAGGAAAAGAAGTATAAGTAATGCAGGGATAAGCGTGTATGGTAAATATATTGTTATGTTAATATGTTGCCGTATAATTACATTGAAAAAGATTAATTTTATTGAAATACAAAGACTTTAAAGAACCATATATGAACGCTACTAAGCATTAACCTGTGTTTCAGAGTGGATAATATGATGACTAGTATTGTGAAGAAATTGTGTCTTCAGAAGCTTGTCATCAATGGTCTTGGAATGATGTAACAAAACAACATAACTTAAGCACAGAAAATATACCAATATACTGATGCGCAGGAGTACTAAGAACAGATATTTGCATAAATAAATATTACTAAACGTTAAGTAACGTTTAGTATGTCACATATATGGTTCTTTAATTTGTTTGCATTGCAATAAAAAGCACTCATTTTCAATGTAGACATCATTTGAATATAGCAAATTAGTTCATTTTTAATGGCGCTTTTTCCTTGCATTACTTCTATTCTTCAAGCAGTTATCAAACCTACTTTAGCATCAGTGAACATATACATATACATTTTACATATAACGTATAGCACATAAAACACAGGTTTCACATTAAATCATTCGTAGAAAAAAAAATAGAATTTAATTATAAAAGGACACAATACCGTACACAAGTATCTAACACACTACAAAATACACAACTCACAACAAAACAATGCAGGGCAATTTGGAATGTATAAGAGTGTGTACATTCTTCCTGTAGCTTAATCAGTAGAGCATTGTGTTTGGAATGTCGAACAGCATGGGTTCCATGTCTAGGGAAAAGTAAAAGGTTTATTGGTTCAAAATACATCTAATGCAATGCAAGACACACACACACACACACACACACACACACACACCACACACACACACACACACACACACACACACTAGCCTCACACCCACACCAGCCCAGGACCTCCACATCCCTCATGTTCACCTCCAAACTAGTTTGATACCTGCCACTCGTATGCACTGTAAAGAGTGCAAATGGCGTGTCGTTACTTAAAAGAAATTTTGATACTTGATCTAACTCAAACTACACTGTAAAAAGTGCCAAAGGCGTGTCGTTACTTTGAATTCTTTTTTCTAGCTGATCTAACTCAAAGCGTTTAATTTTCTGTCTTCCATCAGTTTAATGTAAAAATTTGTGCTTCAGCCAAATTAAAAGTAAGTCTTTTAGTGTAAAGTAAATTAATTTCTTTGAAATAAAAATGTGCTTTGGAGCCAGATGGTGATGAGAAGAGAAGACCTTGTTTCTTGGATTGGCCGATGAGAATTGGCCAATGAGCCAATGAGAAGCTTGCATTTACTTTACGCTTTTTTTTAGAACTCTTTTAAACTTTAACATAAACCATAAGATGTTTTTTGCACCGGCTTAGTAGTGGATAGTTTATTCCTTTCAAAGTAAAATTTTAAGTTGAACCAAAGTAAACGAATTAGGTGTTATCTGTTGACGCAATTTTTTTTACTTTGATCCAGCGAGACACTTTTTACAGTGTAGCGTTTGGATAAACTTTGCACACAGTCTCTCAGAAACCTGGAGAGCTTTTCTCTTTGTTGATGAATCCTATTCTGGGAAGATGGAGGACAGCGTGTGTCGTATGGTTGAGCCATTTCCAGTCGTTGTAATAAATCCCGAGGCGTATGGTGGCCATGAGGTTTGGTACAGGCAGGCGTATGTTGGCTGCATTTTTGATGCATAGAAACGACATGTTGAGATCCTCAGGCCCATTTGTTACATCTAAAAACATCACCTCGTGTTGCAGCATGGTAACCCACAACCCAATGTTGCAAGCATCTGTATACAATTCCTGGATGCTGAAAACATGGGTCATTGTATGTAGGGCTGTGCGATTTTGCCCAAAATCATAATTGCGATCTTTTTTGGGCAATTATTTACCGGTAGTTACATTAAAAACTACTTTTAAAATGACCTATTGCATGTTTTAATATATATGTATTCGTATATATATGTACTGCATGCTGTACCATGTGTAATGTGCATGTGACAAATGAAATATTGAATTTGATATGCACTAAATTATATTACAGTATTTAAATGAGTGTTTATTTTGTGTTTAGTTTACATTAATTCATATTTTTTTCACATTTTGAACCCCGTTCAATATCCAGTATTACAAGCTTCATTTATTTATTTAATCGCAATTATTTTGGTTGGAGAAGTGCGATTAATTTGTTTAAAAAAAATTAACCTTTTGACAGCACTAGTTAATACTGTTCAGTGTTGATGAATTGACAGGCAGACAGACAGACAGACTAAATTGGAATTTAGATATTTTTGTCTTTCAAAGAAATGTGTCTTTGTATATCACAAGCTAATTATTGTTCTCTTCGCCAGATCTCCGCTCAAACGCTTGGGGGTCTTTACTTTTCTTCTATCGAGGTGAAGAAATGTCAGGTGATCTCCACGCCGGTAGCCAGAAACATGCCCTTTCAAGAAGAATCCTGCTATATGAAAGACTGTCCCAAGAGACTCAGCTTTTCTTTCGAAATGCTCCGAGACCTGCCGTCCAGCTCCTGGGATCTGGAATGTGTGGTCAAGCCATGTGTTAATGAAGGAAAGGTGTGTGGCTTTGGGTTTTAATATACACTTTATTTCTTTAATAAC